>JAPQNM010000043.1:1085605-1120605 GCA_029783475.1 Metacarcinus magister
GAGGTTAGGTTAGTGGGGGGTTTACTACTACTACTACTACTACTCTCTCTCTCTCTCTCTCTCTCTCTCTCTCTCTCTCTCTCTCTCTCTCTCTCTCTCTCTCTCTCTCTCTCTCTCTCTCTCTCTCTCACGTGACTTGTACGCCCAGAACCAACTTTCACTCTTTCTCATGCTATCTTCCTCCTCCTCTTCCTCCTCCTCCTCCTCCCATAGTCCTCTTCCTTCTTCATCCTCCACAGGAAGTTATTTTCTTCTCCATCTCTCTCTCTCTCTCTCTCTCTCTCTCTCTCTCTCTCTCTCTCTCTCTCTCTCTCTCTCTCTCTCTCTCTCTCTCTCTCTCTCTCTCTCTCTCTCTCTCTCTAATTCCTCGTGACCCTCCTCGCTTTTAGTAATTAGTGTCCCATCCATTGCCACACACACACACACACACACACACACACACACACACACACACACACACACACACACACACACACACACACACACACACACGTTATGTCATGAATAAAAGGGAAAGAAGAAAAGATTTTAATAATACTACTTTGACTAACCTAGATTTTTCCCTCTCTCTCTCTCTCTCTCTCTCTCTCTCTCTCTCTCTCTCTCTCTCTCTCTCTCTCTCTCTCTCTCTCTCTCTCTCTCTCATCTCCTTTTATCGAGAGAGAGAGGAGAGAGAGAGAGAGAGAGAGAGAGAGAGAGAGAGAGAGAGAGAGAGAGAGAGAGAGAGAGAGATAGTAGCGTGCACGGAGAATCTCAGAAAAGTTTTATTGTAGAGACATCAACTCACACGCACACCATTGCACGCTACAACGCACCCTAAGACGACGCACCACACACACACACACACACACACACACACACACACACACACACACACACACACACACACACACACACACACACACACACTAGAAAAAAAGATACACAACACCTCCGTCAACAAATTAATTAAAAGGTTAATATATACAACAAACAATCTCTTCGTTTTCTTCCCAACACAAACACTAACTAAAAAAAAAATAAATAAATAAATAAAAAAGGGAAGAATTCATATGGAAAGGGAAAGGAAAACGTGCTACAGGTTCTCGTGATCAATATTTTTCTTTTAAAGTGAAGTGAAGTGAGGTGAGGTGATTTTTAAGGCTCCTCTCTAATACGGAAACAAATGAAGTTTATTGAAGCGAACGTAAGGGAAAATAAGAACTTTAGAGTAATGCTACTTTAACGTGGGGGGAAAAAAAAGTTTATAAAAGCGACCTTGATGTTATTTTACGTTAGGGAAAAAAAGTTTATAGATGTGGATGTGATGCTACTACGAGAAAAAAAAAACTTTATAAAAGAGACCGTGGGAAGAAGAAGAAAAAAAAAACTCAAATTATTGTGCTTTGTGCGCTGTAGAAAAAAAAAAAATCTGTAACGAAAATGATACAGCAAGTTTCATTCCACTCACTACCTACACAACAATGGAAACACTACAAATAAAACGGAATCTTAGTAAAAAAACAAAAACAAAAAACTAATCTTGGTGAGTAAAACATTAAACCAAACATTAATTAACGTAAGTAACCAACCCACACAAGCAAACAAACACAACAAATATTAAACACAAACTAACCACACAACACAACACAACCCAGTAGTGATTAAATTGGTTGGTTAGTGTCCAACGCCCGCCCCCAAATCCCCACAACACACACATTAAGATTGGTATTAGCTCACGTGTTAGCAAAAACCAAAAGAAAACCATTAAATAAATCATAATATAAGAAGCCACAAGGTGTTAATATTAATAAAAATAAAACCCTCACACCAGCGCCTTTTGTTTATAAGTCGTGAGTAAGGCGAGGCGGCAGCAACGGAGGCGATAAATGAGGCGGTTTTAACACATTGAAACCAAGCAAACCATTGAAAAACAGCATCGCATCGTGTATATCCATCGTTGAATGCATACACACAGACGCAGCGTGAGTAACTAAATATATACCCAATGTTTAAATCAAAAGTATGTGGCGTGCATATGCGTTATAGGCGTGACAAGAAGACTTATTTACCTTCGGCTTTTCAAATTTGCTCTTCATTTTGGCGGCATCGAAAGAGCGGACTCGAGGCCCCACGTGCTTCTCGAGAATGTCATCCCGCTTTTGGTACGCTGCCTTCTACTCCAGAGAGAGGAGGAGGAGGAGGAGGAGGAGGAGGAGGAGGAGGAAGAGGAGGAGGAGGAGGAGGAAGAGACGCAAAACAACAGAGAGGGGAGACAAGAATGAAAAGAAACATGGTAAATATGATACAATACGTCAAGAAATGATGATAATAATAATACAAGAAGTGAATGAAATGATAGTGGATTTGAAAGGTGTATGAGAGGGTAAGGAACAAGGTGTATTTTGACTTTCAACAAGACGTGTAATATCGTAATTTACAGGTGTCAAGGATATCTTAGTGTTGTTTTTCTTTCTTTACCTGTCATTGAGGTGAGACTTGACGTGTTATTTTCTTGTCATGGAGGAAAGTGTGCTGAATTATAGTAGTTTTTTCCCTATCGTGTGAGTGAGTGAGTGAGTGAGTGAAATTTGTAGCAGTGAAAGATGAAAGATGAAGAACGGACAATGCGAAGAGACAAATTACAGTCTAACAAGAAAAGTATTTACAGCTATACAATTTACAATACTAAAAAAGCAAATACTGGGCTTTGAAATAACTGGATATAAGACTTGCAAAGGATAGGAATGAAAGTTCTGAATATCATAATACTACTTGTACTTATATTCCTTAGTGCAAGACAGGCTAAGGCAATCTAAAGAGGCAAAGCTATTATACCTTAACCAAATAGCAAAGAAAAGTGGAAATAAGATAATACTATATAGCTACGTGGTCTTAATATTAAGGGAACGATCCAGAAGACGAAATATTGATAAGTTATGTTTTGTTTTATTTTAATTCTACATTCGTTGAGTTAAATCATCGAATGTTATTTATATTTATTGAGATGGTTTTATTCGTCTTCTGCAATGCCCGAGTGGCTCTGTGGCAGCGAGTAATAATAATAATAATAGTAATAATAGTAGTAATAGTAATAATAATAATGATAATAATAATAATAATGATAATAGTAATAATAAAAATAATAATGGCTATGCTACACAATCTTGTATTACTGGAGCATCGTCAGCGTAATGAAATGCAATAAAATCTGTAAATAATAAACTCAGAAATTAATGGAAATAATTACACAGGAATTAAGACGAAATAAATGTAATAATATATATGTAAAGACAAAACAATATATTCACACACACATATAAAGAAAAAAAAAAGTCGCTTATCAAACACGTGTCGAACTCAAACAGATTAATAATAACAAAAAAAACAGGAGTCGTAAAAAAAAGATAAAGAAATAACACAAAATTTACACCGAAAATATTACAACACATTAAGAAATGTTTTTTTAAACTGACGCATCGAAAAAATAACGCAATACTGAGCATAACAAAGGCAGAAGTAACGCAGCTCAGCCTTTCAGCGTTTCCCATTAATGTCACGCAATGGTGAACCGTAATTCCTGAACCCAAGACAAAAAAAAAAGAGGAAACAGGAGGCGGATGAGGAAGAAAGTTCGTAGAAATAAGACTCATTCCCACGTGTCCAGAAATGCGTATCAATACACATCTGGAAATAGTTAATACTGTAACCTGTTCTTTCTTTCGTAACTCTTATATTACATTCTGAAAAGAAAACTATCATCCATTTTTCCTAAACATGTATTAAAAAAAAAAAAATAAATAATAATAATAGTAACGTTTAAAAAAAATTACCTTATGAGAAAAAATATATATTAAAAGTAGTACATTTCGCTTTAATTTATGTACAAATCATAATTTAACTGGCCTTGGCTTGCATCTACTTATAACCTTGATTAATATAAGGTAATTACCAAGCTGTAGCCAGAGTCGCCCTTCGAACGTGACAAGGTAAATTTGGCGCCAAGGTTAATGTGTGGGTGGTGGGTGGTTAGGGGGGGAGTGGGGGGCGAGATGTATGGGTTTCGTGTGTGTGTGTGTGTGTGTGTGTGTGTGTGTGTGTGTGTGTGTGTGTGTGTGTGTGTGTGTGTGTGTGTGTGTGTGTGTGTGTGTGTGTTGATCTTCTCAAAATTGACTCGCAAACAACAACTCACGAAAAAAAAATAATAATAATAATAATAAGATAATATAACCCCAAAAAAGAAAAATAGTTAAAAGCAAAACGAAGTCAATGATAACATTAACAAAAATATATATAATAAAAAATAATAATTTGAAATAAAAAAAAACTTATATTTTCCACATTTCTTTAGCACAACTAATGCTTCCGCCGTGACGTTTTTTTCTATTTTTTTTTTAACCTAACACATTTTTTGAGCCAAGGACACGAAGCCGTGCGTTAAGTAAGTAAGTAGGCCAAGTGTATTCAACAGGTCAAGGTCAAACAAGAACTCAGGTCAATTAAGGTCTTGTTTACACAGAGAGAGAGAGAGAGAGAGAGAGAGAGAGAGAGAGAGAGAGAGAGAGAGAGAGAGAGAGAGAGAGAGAGAGAGAGAGAGAGAGAGAGAGAGAGAGAGAGAGAGAGAGAGAGAGAGAAAAAAAAATTCAGTCAACTAACATATCACTTATAAACCTTACCTTTACAAACCAATATCAACATAAACCAACAACAAAAACATGGAACACAACATACACGCACATCATAATAAAACATAACTACATGCAAAACATACCACACACATACGCACACATGCACAACACAACAACAGCAGCAGCAACAAGATAAATAAATGTAAAACAAGCGAGCATCGAGGTGGATCAGCGGCGAGAGTTTGAACCACAGAGGAGTGCGAGGGGAAGGAGGACTGCGTGTATAGGTGTATTTGGATGCCTATAAGTGCGGAAGGGGAGGGAAAAAGAGGGAGTATAGAGAGGCACACTCACCATCACCGTTACAGACACCCCAGTACTGATGTGTCGCTTTTTGGGTTTGCGGGGTTTAGGGGGGATCGCCCCTACCAAGGTGGCGGCCTACAAAAACACATCAGGAAGCTACAGCGTTCAGGTATATTATTAGGGTATTTTTTTTGTCTAGGTTATTCCTACAATTATGTATACAGGGAAGTATGACAAGGGTTCCGTCATGCCTACAGCTGTATCAGGAGTACTTATATAACTTTACATAACTAACTATATATATTACTGAGCGATGGTTAATATTTGTAGCTTCAAACTATATATTGGGCTTCCTACGCTGGTTGCACAATTACAAAAAGAACATGAACACTCTCTATGCAAACGAGGCTGAAAATGATCACGCGCATAAATAACCTGTACTAAACTAAACCCACAAAACATGAGTGAGTGTGTGTCATCAACTGGAATCACATGTCCGCCCTCAACCCTCAACCCACCCAGCTTCCGGAACTACCAAGGCAACACGACACATCATTATTACTATAGAGACGAAGATTACCGGATGAAAACCTAGCTGGACAAATCTCTCCTTCCTGTATACGAGAGGGGGAAGGGGTGTGATGTTAGGGGGAGGGGGCTGTACTGTATTGTTGGTAGGGGGGCGCCGCGCCAGTACAGTTCACGGGGACTTACAATGCGCGCCACGTTGGCTTTGGTGATGTATGGCTTGCGTCCGCCTGCGCTGCCCACCTCGTCTGGAGACTCGCACATCCGCGCCTGGTCACAGTAACTCCGTCGCTGCCAGTATAACGACGCCCAAGAAGCACCAACACCAATACCAGCAGCAGGAAGAGGAACCAGGGAAATATTATGTATAGCAGCGGGTCTTGCTAGAATTTGTGACGTTAATTAAACATTTTCAGCGTATTTTTTTTTTACCTCCTATAGTTTTCATGACAAATAGGGAATAATTCAATCTATTTTCTTTTTTCATTTACTATGTTCGTTCATTATTACGAGTCTAAACACTGCACAGTCGCGACCTGTAATATTTAGCTCACCAAGACACAGTGATTGAGGTGACGGCTGCTTCCTTCTCAACGCAGATACTAAATGATAACTATAACAAGACAACAATCGTTCGAACCAACTAGTTATTATGAAACGATCGCCATTCAGATTCAATAGTTATTACATACTTGTGCTTTGTAACAACGTATTTAATGTAATATGATAAAGGTTTAAAGAAGAACACTGCCGTCATAACATATCCACTTATGTAAAGTTAATACGAAAATTAAAGGATTACTTTTATACGTTTTGAATAGCACTTATGACAGCCTATGAATCTCACGTTTTATCTTTTTATTATTAGTATAATTATTATTATTATCATTTATTATTATCATTATGACAGTTGTTGTCTCACTACCATACGAAAGGTTCTCTTCCCTTGCCTTCCACGTTGATCAGGTGAGCTGAATACTTCGGTTCGCGACGCTATTATATGTGAGGCGTTTGAGGGGAACTGTAGCACACGCACAACACAATGCAACACTACAACAAGCACACACTGATCTCGGGCACTCATTCCTGGTGTGTAAGTAAGCACACTATCCTGATCTGATACACTCATTCACGCCTAGACACAGCTGCGCCGCACCCAGCATCGTTAGGGCCACACACCCCCACGTCCACCACCACCACCACCACGTTCATAGGTCCTTCCACTCCTGCTGCCGGGGTAGGGGGTAACGGAGGCTGGGTTACTGTACCAGGTGTTTGACGGAGATGCCGGTGTAAACGTTGGCCCGGGGCGGCGGTGGTGCGGCAACATTACGGTTGTTATTGTTGTTGTTGTTTACAGGAGCGGGGGGCTTTGAGCGGCGCCCCCCCAGATCGACCATCGTGGGGGAATCGCCCCTCTGCCCACAAGGTCAGCCCACGCCCACGCGGACACCAGGTAAGGGGTGGCGGGACGAGAGTGTGACCCAGGGGACAGCGGGGCGGTGGGTGGGTGCCGCCGACCAGCCCACCAGCACCAGCAGCACCAGCAACAACACCAGCACAGTAACCACCAGGAAGGAGGGCACCGTGGGGGCAGCGAAGGCCGCCACGTTGGGCCACCAGCAGGTACAGAAGCGGCGGCGGCGGTGAGCGATGCAGCCGACGGCGAGGCGACAGGCAGGCGGGCGAGCCAGGCAGAGGCGAGGCGGAGTGCGGCAGGCGGACGGCACGGAGTCACCACACGACGGCCACAGCCACACACCGGCGCAATGCCCGCGTCACCGCAACACACACACACACACACGCACGCACGCACAGTAGGACGCGGTCAGTGATGCAGGAGCGGTGAAAGCCGCCGCACCAATACGGGGAGAGAGCACAACGTTGACCACAACTACTTCCGCCACTACACGGCTACTCACGCCCTCACTGCTCACCCTATGTTCACCCCAGCGGCTCACTGTAGTAGTAGTTGTAGTGGTAATTGTAGCAAAAATCTTAACATATTCGAAATAAAAGTGTTGAAGAAATACGACAACACGACAATGACTGTGCACCAGAAATATGTGAAGTAATCAGATATCTAAGTATAACCGCTTGTCAGTATCACGACCAGTCGATGTTCAAGAATCATTCACTTTGAAAACCAACATACTACTTGGGAAATTCAAGCAACTACCAGGAAAAGGTATGACTAAATAACGTAAATCAATGCGTCTTCGCAAGTAACTGTACTGGTTCATAACGTATACGAAGCATTACTTATCAACGATCTACATACTTATTAACCATCTCCACGGTTCACTACCATTGGCTTGTGTTATGCCCATTACCTACCTGGAATCGGGCAGTGACGGCGGGAGAGGACGGAAGGGGAACGAGAGGAGGAGGCAACACGGAGTCATCTCGCTTCGTTTTCACTTCACCATTATTCTGAACCTTTACCGAACGAGTCCCATGACACCTCACAGCGCCACTTGGCTTGGTGGCGACTTTGTGAGTTGTCTTATGGTCCTGCACTTCGGATTTTCCATGAGAGGGTTGGATTGAGGTCGTTTTAAGCATCTTGTTTGAGGTGTCAGTCTTCGTGGCGAGTATGTTATGGCATTGGGCGTGTTTAGAGGGACGAGATGATGTGGTGTGCTGCGGGAGGGAGTTGGGGGGACAGGGTGGAGTAGAGGCGGGTTTAGGGGTGAGGGCTGGCTTAGAGGAAGAGGATTTTGGTTTCTTTTTATGAGGTTTAGAGGTTTTTGAAGCACCGTGGGTTTTATGAGGTTTAGAAATCGGGATTTTGGACTCTGTTGGCTGAGACAATTTGCTACGAGGGTGTAAGGGTTTGTGTGTGTTGTTGCCTGGGTACTGCGAGGGTAAGTAAGGGTACAAGGAGAGGAGAGGAGAGGAGAATATTACTTTCATAGTCTAGAAATTAAATAAACAAATCGAAATGTTGGGAGTATTAAATGCAAATATAACTATTATTATACACACGTATGTTTCGGGTGTATACGAGGTGATGTAGTTATGTATAATACTTCACTAGTTATTTTGGAAATGTGCAGAATTGTGGATTCAAATAATAAATAATTTCCATTGAATGCGTACATGTAAAACGAGAAAAAAAACATGCAACTATAGAACCAATGACATACTATTTAACTAAGGTAGTGATTAACAACCTTCCCAAAACACCAACGTTAAATATACAGTGACAATATATCTCTAGTTATGCATGTTTTAAAGCGTGAACCACAAGCATCCCGTAAACACTTAAAGGAATTATCACAACATGCATCTCAACACTCATCTCAACGCTCTCTCTCACTAAATATATGATGCTGAGGGAACACAACCACTTAAGGAAAATTGATAAAACTTAACTATAACTTCAATATCACTAAAAGTAACAAAATAAAATGGTACTCATACGAAACACACATCCCTTTTATATGTATCTTAAAAAATGTAAGAGTCTGAAGGGATAATAATTTGCGCTAAAAATCCTACTCGTGGACTGAATGAGGTGAAAAAACCACACTAACCTGAACACACACAGCAGGACGTGAGAGGACACAACATACACTGGCAAGGTACACACAAACAAAACCTCACATGACAACACACACACACACACACACACACACACACACACACACACACACACAAGGACAGCGGCGTGAGATGCGGGACAGTCAAGTGAGCAAGCATTAGCACTCACCATAGCGTGGGAGTGATTGAGGGAGGAGGGCGATACACCACCACTCTCCCACACGCTGCCTCCGCCCGACTCACCGCTGGTCAGTCGGTGCAGATCGCCGTAACTTGCACGCTGTTAGTGGTAAGTAGGTCAGGCTAGGTTAGGTTAGGTTAGGTTAGGTTAGGTTAGGTTAGGTTTGGTCAGGGTAGTTAAATGCAAGGCTACATAGGCTACAATGCTACATTTGGTTTAGCCAGGCAAGCTTCGTTCAATGCAGGTAATTTTTTTTTTAGCTAAAGCTCAAAACTTAAGCAACATTCTCAATATATACTTCTTATATTTAAAGCTTATAGTGTTGTTCAGTCAGGTAGTCAAGTTATTAGTTAAGTTTGAAGTAAATGAAACCTAATCATATACATTACGTATCATAATTTCATTTCAATTTGTATATACAATGTCAGCAGTACTATTTTTCATTATCAAGTGATGGTCTAAGGGAGTTCTAACGCACTTGTTATTATTATAAGTGAGGTTTACCGCCGACCTACACTTACCAGCTTCTTAACGGAGACTGAGTGTGTCGGGGAGAGTTGTCTGGGCGTGGTGGGTGTCGCGGGCACAACACAATCACTGTTTAGTCTGGTCAGGTCAGAAAAGCTCCGAGTCTGTCCACCACCACCACGACAACACAGACATATATATACAAGTTAACAATCATTATTACTATATACGTCTATCACATCACACTACGTTGTTAATAATCACTCAAAAAGACATTAGTAACTACATAACTACTACATTTGGATTCCATATTAACAAACACGTAACTATCGGTGAATGGACACTCATGTAAACTCAACAAAACTAAAAAAAAAAAATAATATACACCCATTGTTCTGGTCCTCATGAATCCGTGTGAGTATACTCAAATAAAATACTTATAAAAAAAATGTACAAAAAATCATGAAATAGCAACAGATTGTAAACACACTTGAAGATGTAGGTATAAAGTTTTTTTTCAATTTTTTTTGTATTATATATTTTTATATAGTTTTGCTGAGTGTACTGAGTGTTCATCCACCCTCACTACAACACTACAACACAACTAACTACAACTACAACTAACTCCTCCCGTCTCCGTCCCTGGTGCCGGCGCAACACTCACCAAGGCCTTCACGTTGACGGAGGCCAGCACGGGACGGTCATACTCTATTATGGAACAGTGGTAGTCGTGACCTACACCGCGCAGGTCATTCATGCTTCGAGTCTGGCCAAGCATCACACAAGGCGAAGGGTTAGTAAGGGGTTAGTGACACACGCACACACACACACATGTTGTCTCTTATTATCTAGTTCATTAGTAAACACATCAAGCTGAGGTCATGCTAACACATACAAACTGTTACTCACACATTAGTTACTGTAACACATGCTATTAATAAGGTCATGGTTATGATAATGCATACATGATGGTTAATAATTGCAGCATTCTTAAAGCAATGTTAGTAGGCAATACACACCTCACTATGATGCAAGGTAAAAAAACAAAACAATGTAACTGATATAAAAAACAATATGAAAAATTTCCTTGGAGATCCTCGTATCAATAAAGATATTTTCATCAGCATATTGATTTAGTCTCCTCATCCTCCTTCTTTTTCTTCTTTTTCTTCTTCTCCTCCTCCTCCTCCTACTCTTCCTCCTTCTCCTCAGTATACCGTTATACCGGTATACCAACTATATAAAAATACTCATACCGGAATACCTCAAAGGAGGCATTACCGGCATTACCGGACAAAACACACACACACACACACACACACACAAACACACACACACACACACACACACACACACACACACACACACACACACACACACACACACAAAGAGGAGAATCACACCACTTCAGATATTAAAATGATGCAAACAAAAAAAAATCTTGCAATATCACACTGTACACCCCTTCATCAAGTCCTCAACACTGCAATACTATACAAGACGTGGCCAGGTGGCTTGACAAGGTGTAGAGGAACACTTACCAGCTGTCTGATGGAGATGCCAGTATCCAGAGTCTGCTTGGAGGGAGTCTGGCTGCGTGAGAGTCCGTCTTGCACCGAGCGGCAGTACTCCTCGCGCTGACAAATCACAACAACAACCACAGTCAAACACAGACTCAACACACTTACTCACCCACTACAGGTTGACTATCAATAATCCGGCATGAGCAAACACCTAATTCTGGGTACAGCGCTATCAAAACATAAACATAAACAGTGCCTCCCGAAAACAGTAATGCGCCAACTCGGGAAATTTGAAACTGCGCTCTGAAATTCATGCCGGAAAACTGATGGAACTGGAATATTGATTGCTGGATTATTGATAGGCAACCTGTACCTGCATACTCATTCATTGTAATGCCTCGGGTTTTGAAACACTGAGATATTGACTTAAAGGAGTAAGTATCCGTGAGATGGTTACGGCCGGGTATTGAATCTCTTGACGGTACATTCAACGTACCAACGCCTCACCAGTCAGACCTTACTGATCACCAAGGTACAAGTGATGTTTAGTTGATGTTGATTATGCTGTAACTACATCACCATCATCCTAATCACCATCATCTTAGTTACCATCAGTGATTCATTAATATATTTTTGTTATGATATTTGTAAATTGCTAACTTTCTGCAAACTAAATTTTGTCTGGAGTGTTTTACCATTTTTTCCATAAATAATAAAGTTAACGCTTCCTTTCTTCATGTACACCAAGAAATATTTGTTACGGAGTGTCACCATTTTTCAAAAAGTAATAAATTTAACGCTGCCTTTCTTTACGTACACCAAGAAATATTGGTTTGTTACGGAGTGTCGCTGAGTTGACTTACCAGCTGGTGGAGTGACACGTTCAGTTCCTCCTTTGGTGCAGGGCTGCTACCAGCTGGACTACAGCTGCCACTGCTGCTATGCCGGCTGACCGCACAGGAGGATCCCGTGGCGGTGGCTTCATAAGCTGATTTCTGTTGTGAGGTGTTGGTGTGTTAGTTCACTCTGGTTAGTATGACAATATGTATGGTAACATTCCAATTGTAATTCAACACACTTAGTTTTAATGCACACTAAGTAAACAAAAATGTGACCATGTCTTATCATGGTTTCAGTAAAAAAATCAAATCAACACACATTCTACAAGACACCTTTTTCTACCATCTTCATGCATGCATTTAAAAAAAAAACTAAATGAACCAAAAACACTATAAAAATGCATGTCATCAAAATAGTCATCACTAAAGTATATCACTGAGTAGATTTTCAGTCACTAGAGTAACAATGTAATATTGCACATTGGACCACATCAGTGTATCCACTTTATGGCAAGGAAAACAAGAGCTGCTTTGTGTAGGTCAACTGGCCTTCTGCAGCCTCCTTATTTTCTTATGTTCTTATGTAAAATTTCTCATTTAACAAAAGTGAGAACATTTCACTAATCCATCACCAAGCTTGAGTGTGTTGTGTAGTGGAAAATGAGACTCACTTTCATGGCCTTCGCTGATCACTACTAAAGCCACAACACAAAGTTAACCCATCACTTGTCTGGGTCTTGTAGCAGCACAGTCCTGATGTCTTGTGCTCCTTACTGATAATATGCAGCTCTTTAAAAGTGAAGTACAAATCTGTTATCAGCTGGTTATCACAACTGTTCAATTCACTTTTCAGACAGCGATGATCATTATGTGAAAGCTGCAGTTCTTCATTCCATTTATTGGTAAGCTTTGTACAGTATTAATCCATATGAATTAAACTGATTTTATTATAATTTTCCATCTTGTCTTTCTGAGTAGCATTTCATAACTTCATTTCCCAATACTGTGTTAAGATTCTTGTTTTATGTCCATTTATAGAAAAGAAAAGGAGCAAGTTAGCATTTCATTACAACATCTTTTTTTCAGTGTTCAGAGAGAAGGCTTTGTATATATATAAACACAAGAGGCCTGTCTGTCTGTCTGTCTGTCTGCCTGCCTTCTGTATCTTATCTTGCACACTCACACCACTTGATATCACTGTCTAAACATGTACCAGGTAGATATGACAACAGGACAACAACAGGACAATGACGAAAAAAAATGAAAAAATATAAAGATGCAACGTAAAACACAATGCTTCTACTACATCTTGCTGGGAGACATCTATTAGTTGTGCGATAAATTAATTAAAACTCCATTAAAAGAAGTAAAATAACATCTATAAAAATAAAAGTGAAGAGTGCACAGATATAATAAGATAGAACAGACCCTCTCTTCCACCAGCCACGCCATGACCTCATCTGTGGGAGGAAAGGCACATACCATCGTACAAATACAATTTCATCTCTATACACGTTTTAAACCTTCCCTGTTCCTCTACATGTCATTTTGAGGGATGGAGGAACAGTAACACGTTATTCTTCACCATTAATAGTGGTTGGATATAAAGAAAACATTACCTATTAAGCGTAAATAGCCTTAATAAATAACATCAACAAGTTTCAACAGGTACCGTTAGGTAGCGGCCGTGCGTTGACTGATGGATCACGTATATATTAAACCAAAATTGAGATTTTTATTATACACAGGAAAGCAATTATATATACTTCAAAAATTCGTTTTAAATACCTATCCGTTTCCTACATAAACATTTATTATATTTGATTCGTATTTATTTCATGAAAAATGTTTATTTCTAAGGTCAATCATAAAATCGAATAATAGAATAAAGCAATAATAATGAAATTAAACCAATATAAACCATAGAATAGAATATATAAAAATTATTCAAACCGAAAGTAAAGCCTAAATAAACCATAACACAAAGAAAAACGGAAAATACAATGAACAAATGAGGAAAAAACACCGTAATTATTTGTTTACATCCAAGAGTGTTAATTATAGCGTGTTAGATACAGTAAAAGAAGTGTTAGGACATGGTGACTTACAAGGATAGTGATGAAGGTGAGTGTGTTGTGTTATGAGTGTGTTATGGTGGGTTGATGGGCTGACAGGCTGACGAATCGGCAAAAATCCATAAAAATACCGGTATACCGAAGGGCTTCTAATGCCTGTAATATCGGTAATACCGCCCAAATATAGGTAGATATTGGTTCACTAACAGAGTGGTGAACGATTGGAATAGGCTGGGTACACACGTAGTAAGTGGTGAGTCAATAGGTAGCTTTAAAAGACGGTTGGATCAGAGTATGATTAGGGATGACGGGTGGGATAGACAAATATTGGATTATTCCAAGGGTGAGGGACAAGGAACTGCCTCGTGTAGGTTATCAACTGGCCTCTTGCAGTCTCTTCAATTCTTATGTTCTTATGTATTACTCACACACAAACTTAAACAGAATACATATGTAATTATATATATTTTCTGAAGATGAAAATGAGCACTCCAGCAATAATACCAAACAAAAATATGATTAAACATAAAAAACAGCCACTAATCTTACATACCTCATATAATTCTAGTAGAAAAAAAAATCGTCAATCACTAAAACACGTTGCTACTCAATAATACATTCACAACGACAAAAAATAATGTTCTTCCTACAAGCCTTAACACAGTGTAAGATGCCAGTCACAGGTGGCACTGGGAACGAGGATGGATGGTGCGTGACAGGATGGAAGCTGAATGATAGATAGATAGCGGGAGGGAGGAGACAGAAGAGGATATAGATAACACTGATACCGTTACCACCTTTTATCTCTCCTATCTGGCATGTGCGAGTGAGGAAAAACACTGTTTTTCCTATGCATTTCTCGATGAGATCATTAATGACGCCAATGCGCACTAGTTTTCATGGAATTGAGTTGGGATAATATGGAGATAAGGTTAGCCTACTATTTTTTTCCTTTTTTTTATTTGCTTTAATAAGTTTCTGGAAGTTGATATATATTGCATGATATTCTGCAACCTGAATTTTATCTGACATGTAAGTATTAACCTTGGGAGAAGACGCTAATGTTATCTCCATATTATCCGAGTTGATAATAGAATACCCAGAAGTAATATGCTTACCAGTGACCGCAGTGAGACGGGCGTGAGGTCGTCAGGGCGGCTGGATGGGGTGACGGGCCGTTGATGGGGTGAAGAGTATGTGTCAACCTGAAGGGGCAGAGGTGAGGTTACTGTGTGGTATAATATATAGTCATGTGTATTTATTTAATGGTAGAATACAGGATAGGAGTCAGGCTTGTGTTGTACTATCTAACTTTGTTTTAATTATATGTTCCTTGCAGATCCTAAATGTGAATCCAACTCATTTAAAGTATAATTTTCTACTTTTTTACTTTTTTTTTTTTTTGCTTTAACTTTTTAAAATGTATATACAGTATGTATAGTATATACATACGTACTGTACTGTACATGCACGGAGGCAACAGTTCTTTCTATCTGTTAATTAATAATGTATGTAAGTATAGTGTGTGCATCTAGGTAGCAGGAGGCGAGACACTCACCAGACTGCTGATGTTGACGCTGGTGTTGAAGTCTGCCTTGATCTCCGGCTTGATGTCCGTCGTGTGGGTGACAGAAGCTACCCTCTTGGTGTCCTGGGCAACACTCAGGTAGGACACGCGCTGTGGTGGTGGAGGGAGATGTGTAAGAGTGGCATAGAGTATAAGGAGACTTACTCAACTAAATCATAAGGAATTACTTTAAGTTTTGTTTGAATCATTAATCCTAAAAAAAAAAAATTCAACACCCACCAGCTGTTTAACGCTCACGCCAGCCAGCTCTTCTTCATCGCTGAGAGGTGTGGGTTCCCGGTGCTCCTTGGCGGGCAGCGAGTTCTCTTTATAAGCGTGCAGGAGGCTATGGAAATCCTCCTTCCTATTAGTCTCGTGGCTGATGAGAAGTTCCCCGTCACTCAGATTGTCATCCTTCATGAGGTCGCCATTGCATCCGTTGTCATTGTCGTGGATGATGGCGTGACCGTTGAAGAGTGGAGGTGTGGGTGCAGGGAACGGCTCCTCTTCGCTATCCAGTTCATTGGCGGAGCTGCTTGCGCTGGCCTCCTATAGCATAATAAAGAGGGTGTTAGTGACGTGTGTGTCTGACTTTAGTGGGTGATAACGTGACAAAGTTCAAATGTTCCGCTGACAGCAATAATAATAATAATAAAAAAAAAGTACTATTTCAACTCCTATCCTATTACTATTATTACGATTACGTGATTTATATAAAGGTTTTCTATCTCTAACCTTGCTTTCCTCAGCTTAATTAACAACTATCTAAGCTATCAGCCTATATAATAATAATAGTCTATGTTATCAATACGGATTCCTAACACCATGACACCCGGAGTTTATACACTAGCTCGTTATACAACACAATTAACATGGCGTGCGGCGTGCATTACACTAACAATGGACTATACACTGAGTGGCGGGAAGGAGAGATACGTTTCCATAAGAACATTCCAGGCAAGGTCTTTCTCTTTCATACAATACACAATGCAATACAACATTCGTACCAACCTCAGCTACCGCCCCTCTTCAGCTCTCTCTCTCTCTCTCTCTCTCTCTCTCTCTCTCTCTCTCTCTCTCTCTCTCTCTCTCTCTCTCTCTCTCTCTCTCTCTCTCTCTCTCTCTCTCTCTCTCTCTTTTCTCTTTTTCTCTCGGTCTCTGTCTGTGTCTGTGTATGTGTCTGTCTGTCTGTCTGTCTGTCTGTGTCTCTGTCTCTCTCTCTCCTGTGACTTGGAAAAAAAACACCTCAATATACGCTATCACATCCTAATAAGATGATGTAGCAATGTTCTCTCGTGTGTAACGGAGACTGCAAATATCACGGGTGTTGGTGGTAATATTTGCGGTTCAATCTGGAGTGATAAAAGAACACGGTTGAGGGAGGAAGGAACACACACACTTTGCACGGGATTCAAAATTTCTTCATCTTCTTTCCACAAAATTTAATGGGACGTTCGTGTTATAGGAAGATAGCGAGTATTTAGTGTATATTTGTCATACTTTGTTGTGTTTAAAGTATAGCTGCGTGTCAAGTCAATAGTATTTACTATTTTTCTTATATACACGAAGGGAGACGAGTAGAGTACGTGTGGGATCCTCTTTACCATTCTGTCGTGATGATTATAGGAGTGATTTGCATACCGTTTCGCTACACAACTCTGCGACGTGAGACGGAATACAGCGACAACAAAGACGTAGGCAACAAGATGACAGGAAGGAGGAAGGAATAAAGAAGAGTGTAAGAGTGTGAGAATTAAGTGTCATTCACCACCACTGACTGTCCTTCGTACGACAAGTCTGTATATGTTAGAATGTAATCCAGAATCCCTGAAATACCTCAAATTATATACTTAAGTTGTTTTCAAAATGTTACCTTGATGGAATAGATGTGAGATCGGCGCATCATCTTGCATTGTCTCGGCGTCCTCATCACCCGAGATACAAGTCCGGGGGAGACGAGCGTCGGACCAGCAGCGGCGCCACCCTTACCCTTATCCGGTGAGGCTCGTCTCTTTGACACATTCTTCACAGGTGGTAAATAACATTCCGTCACCACTACGTTCTTGGAGACATTCTTCCACACCGGAGCGTCAGAAATCTTTGTGTAGTTTTGATTATGAGTTTGAGATCGTGTCGTGTGGGTTGGCAGCGTTCGTTTCTCGTTGTCACGTTTCTGTGGTCCTTTCAACACCCCGCCAGACGTGCCATCCTGAACGGGCACGTGTCTGGGCGCCACTTTTCCCAGGGAGGCACGGGGTTGCGGCGTAGGTCTGGCAGGGGATGAACTTTTCTGTTGCGGCGTAGGTCTGACAGGGGATAAACTTTTCTGTTGAGGCGTAGGTCTAGCAGGGGATAAGCTTTTCTGTTGTGGCGTAGATCTGGCAGGGGACAAACTTTTCTGTTGCGGCTTAGGTCTTGCAGGGGATAAACTTTTCTGTTGCGGCGTAGGTCTGACAGGGGATAAACTTTTCTGTTGCGGCGTAGGTCTGACAGGGGATGAACTTTTGTGTAGCGTGATGCGTCCCCTGTGAGGTTCAGTCGCTGGCAGAGTATGTGTCATGATCGTCTTAGTGGACACGTGCTTCTGTGACATGTTTCGAGGTGACATTGGTATTAGGGACACATGGTGAGCCTCCGAGCGGGGCGGGGACACTAGACGGGGCACTGCCTTATGGGGCGACACGTTCCTCGCTCGGGGAGGCGCTAACGATGCACTCAGAGACGATGTGTGGCGCTGAGATACACTCCTGACCGTCTCCTCGTGTGTACGTGGAGACTTCAGTGACACATACTTGGTGGAGGTGATCTGAGGTGTCCTGCTCACTGAGGTGCCTTGTTTAACACACACGTTCGGAGATTTACTCAACACTATACTTTTAGATGAGATGTGCTTCTCTTCCCCCGACAACTGCTGCCTTTTAACCGTAGCTGGACACACCCGGCGAGACACAATGCCGCCGCCTGACTGAGTGTTGGAGGCGAGGGATGACTTGAGGCTCGACCCAGAGTTTCGAACTTTGGTGGTTTTCATGGTTCCGTTAACACCCAAATCGAACCTCACGGATGCTTTCTTTGTATAACTCATATTTTTACTGTATTTTCCTTATTTATTTAATGTATGCATCACAACATTCCTTTAGACGATCAACACACACGCAATCCATAAAAAAGAAGTAGTTTTGTTTCTTACGTCAAACTACAAAAGGGAATTCGAGTACATTTATCACCTTGTTTTTTTTCCATGACTTGCTTCACCGTTTGCAAGACGCTCTAAATCTTACTTTTACACTGACACTTGACAACTTTCACATTCTCAAACACCACGAAATTCCACCGTCAAAAAATTCACTAAAACTTCAATGTATGTAGATAATTATAACCAATCCTCCCCAACCGGCTTTGAGGCTTCATGAGTGTCGCTTTCCGAAGTTTCAAGCGGCCACGATGGGTCTTGTGAGGCTATGGTAAGCAAGCGTCCGTGTGGCTCTCTTTACGAGGGTGAAGATGAGGAGCGTCTTAAATCCGTGTCATGTGGGAGGAAGAGAAAGAAGAAAAGGAGAAAGAGAAGTAGGAGGAGCCAACGAGATAACGAGATAAGTGATGCCGAGATAATTGGTGGGAGAAAGGCATTTATCAAGGGTTATAATAGAGGAAAGACGAGACACAGAGTAAGACATTAAGAATAGTGAGATAGAAAGATAGGAAAAGAGAGTTAGTTATTCAGACACTAGAATACTCGTGAAAGTGAGAAAGCTTATAGAAAGAGTAAGAGACGCCACGACTAAAGGAACAGATTTTAAGACGTGACGTAAGTGGAGGAGACGGAGGAAGGAGGGAAAGAGCACCGGAGGGTTGTGTGGTCGCTCTCATACTGTCACCTGTGTCTGTCTGTACAGGTGTAACAAGATAGCCTTGCACCCCCACCCACCCGTGACGCACCTCCCACCCACGACCCCCTCACCTCCACCACACATACACACTCTTACATCTACCTCAAGGAATACAAACTTCTCCCCTGTCTACCGTTAATGTATGAGTGTATGGGAGGGGAAGTTACGCCTCCTTCCCCTTATTTTCCAGTGTTTTATTCCCTCAATGTTGCTTCTTCGTCTTTTTCTCTAAGCCACGCGGTACGGTACTGCTTCGGGAGGGGCGCGACAGTTGCATTGTGGGCGTGGGCGTAGCGTGGGCGTGGCGACTTCTGTGGGGGAGATCCTGTATGTCTTGGCTCGACGCTCAGCCCGTTATTGTTCTTCCTATTTCTCTCTCGCATTGTCAGTCTTTCACCCTATTTCATTCTTCACGTTTTAATCTATGTTAATCTGCTTTCTTTCCAGCATTTGTTACAGAAGAAATAACAAGGATAATCACGGTGTGTGTGTCTGTTTGTACGTAATGGCGGTAACGAAGGAATTGGGTTGTTTAAAATTAAGTATATACGGAAGTCACGCACGAGTCTTCTATCAGCGTGGGCGGAGATTAGGATCCTCTATAACGCACACCTACCCTCCATGACACACCTTAATTAATGAATTCCAACTCAGCGTACGAGTAAAAAAGTTAATGTAATGTATAAAAAAAAGTTTAAGATTAAAAACAAAGCGTGTTTAGAAAGTATTGAAAACAGACACGACGTTGCTTTGCTTTTCAGGGACGGGTGGTGTAATTATTGTTTTACTCCATAATGATCAGTGTATTGTAATATTATATGAGGAGGAATGACCTTTTAGTTGTTGTTTTTCTTCGTCAATATCACGTCTTGCTATAAAAAAAAAATTACACTCACAGGGCGCAGTTACCATCGTCATTTCTGCCGCCTCGTTACACGCATGCGCAGGGTCAACGAGGCCCTTCACGAGGCTCATCACTAAATTGTTTACGTGATCAATGAAACGCTTATCGTAAATCATAAGAAATATTTCAATCAGTTGGAGCTGTCATGTTTTTTGTGAATGTTTGAAGTCTTATCGCATTCACACACACACACACACACACACGCACACGTAATCACACACACACACACACACACACACACACACACACACACACACACACACACACACACACACACACACACACTTATACACAGAAAAAAAAAACTTCAATTTGCTCAAATACTTACCTTGAAGTGAACTAAATAAGTCAGGGCGACAAGCTACACTGATTCTATTTTCTTTTCACCCAACTGTTATCAACACTTGGCTACTCAAACATGATACGACATCCTCAACACACTTTAATGAACCTTAAGGAAAAAACGTTAATACTAGATCTAACCACAACCAAACACACACACACACGAAAAACATTAACTTAATAAATAAAAACCAAACCAAACCAAACCAAACCACAGAGAAAAAAACCTATATTACAATAATCAAAACACAGCATAACACACAAAAAAAAACATTAATAAATAAAAAATAAAAAAACACACACAGCAAATTGGTTAAACAAAATCCAAATATTAAGGAAATAATGAGCATCAGAAAAAAATAACAACACACAAAATTAAAACGAAACAAAACATTTTTAGCAACTCAGGAACCACCACCACCACCACCACGAGGTCCCTGAAGCATGGTGGTGGGCGGGGGGTGGGCGGAGCAGGCGTGATGGGTAAAGGGGGATGAGGGAGTTGAGGAAGGAGGGAGGGAGGGAGGGAGGACACCATGCATAATCCTCGTCCTCCTCCTCCTCCTCCTCCTCCACTCTCACCTGCAGAGGAAGACTTGGCGGGGAGAGGAAGGTAATGAGAAGGCTTCCCTCACTCCACTCAAAACGCGCTGACTGTGAGGACCGACTGCTATCCTCCTCCTCGTCCTCCTCTTCCTTCCTTCTCCTCTTCTCTTCCTCCTCCTGTAGCTGCCAGATCAACACCTGCTTCCTCCACTCCTCTTCCTGCTGGCGTCTTCTTACCTCTTCCTCTTCCTTCCTCCTCTTCTCTTCTTCCTCTCGTTCCTCCTTCCTCCTCTTGGACACTTCTCGTAGCCACTGTTTCTCCTCCTCCTCCTCGCTACTGACGAAGGCCAGCGTGTAAACAAGACCAGAACGTGTACACAAGACCACTCATGTACGTAACCAACAACGTGTACACCAAGATCTAGGTGTACACAAGGCTTGGATGTGTGAGTGTGTTTACGTAATACTAGATCACGTACACAAGACTAAGACGTGTACACCAGACCATGTACGTTAATTAGATGGTGGGAAAGTGACAACAAACAAACAAACAGATAGATAAACAAACAAACGCTCTATTCCACCTGAGCAAACCAAAGAGAGAGAGAGAGAGAGAGAGAGAGAGAGAGAGAGAGAGAGAGAGAGAGAGAGAGAGAGAGAGAGAGAGAGAGAGAGAGAGAGAGAGAGAGAGAGAATGACCTCATCCCACAGGTCACACAGGTCATACCTCCTATTGGATGTGTTGACTTTGACCTTGACCCGGCGGGGGAGACGTGGCACCCCCCGGCAGCGAGGAATGCGGGGGGCGCGAGGGGGGCGTGATCGAGGGGGGCGTGAGGGAGGGGGGCGGAGGGGGGTCAGGTCAGTACAATCCCTGCCGCGTCGTGAGGTCATCCATGAGTAGACGTTCAGGTCCTGCACCATAATGTGACCTGACCTGACCATACCCGAGGCAGGTCATGTGTCTATGTGTGTGTGTGTGTGTGTGTGTGTGTGTGTGTGTGTGTGTGTGTGTGTGTGTGTGTGTGTGTGTGTGTGTGTGTGTGTGTGTGTGTAGAATTAAGTATTACGTACGCTACATATGTGTGTATATGTATGTATGGTAAGAGAAGTGTATGTGTGTGAGTCGTGTATGGTAGCGGTGTGCGTGCGTGCGTGAGTGTGGAATCGACCAGCTTTAGGAACGAGGGAGAGAAGGGACGAGACAGCAGGGGAAGGGAGGGAGAGAGGGAGGCAGGGACGAGACGAAGCAACGACACAACCACACTCGACCACCGCCGGGAAGGCACTGATTGGGGAAGCCGAGGTCATGAGACAACGAAACTGAGAGTTGCAGGCCACCAATACCTCAACCTGCGCTGCCGTGACCACCACCACCACCACCACCACTTCCTCTGCCCCTTCTGTCATAATGTTAACAAGCCTAAACTTCTCGTCCTCCACCAGCTCCTCCTCCTGTTACTCCTTCACTAGCTAGAACACAATCCAAACTAACTAACAGACGAGTAATACAATTAATATAGTCTCCTTTAACTAAACACAATCAATCAAGAGACGTAGAATACAGTGAAGAATAAATGAAGGATTGTATAATAGTACCGCATACAGGGACGCTATTAAAACAAGACATTAAATAAAAACCCAATCTCAACGGAAACCAATCAGTGGAAATGGAAGTCCAATCACGACCTCCAATCAATCAAACATCAAGACATCAAGAGCAGAGCCTCACCGCGCCGCCTCAGAACTGTTTACTAATCCGTCAAAGGCAGAAGGACACGCTTTCATCATTGCTTTGAGGCGGAAAAAAAAATTCTGAAAACAAAAGCTATATACAGTGCATTAAGATCTGAAAATAAGACAGTGAGTGAGTGGATGACCTGACCTGCGAGTTGTTTCCCCAGGTCAGGTTAGGTCAGGTGAGGTCAGACGAAGATGATACAAGTAAAAATGTGGATTAAAACGCCGCTAGAAAGGAAATATTAGGATTATACAAAATTTTTTCCCTAATTCAGCAGCCACAGAGCCACGTTTAAAGAGCTTATTATCCTATCTTCTTTTGTTGTTCTTTTCTTACCTTGTTTTCCTTCTCTGAGTCCCTCTTCTTCTTTTTCTTCTTTCTCAGCTTTTCCCTCTCTCCGTCCTCGCGATCTCTATGCTTCTTCTTCTTCTTCTTTTCGGTGCCTTCCTCTTCAACGCCATTCTCCTTCTCCTCATCTTCCATAATCTCCTTCACTTCTGTTTTCTTCTCTTCTTTCAGTTCACTCTTCTTCTTCTCTTCTTTCAGTTCACTCTTCTTCCTCTCTTCCTTCACATCGCTTTTTTTCCTTTCTTCCCTCACTTCAATTTTCTTCTTCTCCGTGGTCACCTCAACTTTCTTTCCGCCGATGTCTTCAATCTTTGTCTTCTTCTCGACCTCCTCAACGACTTCCTTCTTTTTCCCGATTCCTCCTACGCCATTCTCTGTCCTTGTCGTGGTTGTAGTCGTCGTCCTCTTTTTGAATTTCAGCCCCTTGGCGCCCTTCTGTAAGGCCCAAAGGTGAAAGGTTGTGTTAGAAAGGTCTAGCAAGGGTAAGGCTTCACAGATCCTCAATAGATAACAGTTTCAAGGTCAATTGGTATGTGGTTGATAGTCAAGTTTTTGTAAAGAAGTAAAAAAATAAATAAAAATAAATTAATGTTAACTTGCAGGAAAGACTAATGTAAAAGCGTCGATTGATTTCAGTTCTTAATTTATAACTTAATAATTTGGTCAAGGTGTCAATTAACGTTTATAAGTAATAGGTGTCTTTGAATTACCAAGGAAGGAAAGTCATTAGGTAAGAATGTCAAACTTTACTCAACAATAAAGTGTAATGAGTCTCTTGAGGTAAAAAATAAATAAATAAAAATAGGAAGGTCGATACCAACAAAAGACACTAAAGGTTATCTAATGTTACTTTAAGGTCTCGAGGCTCTTAAATATACCTGTAGTGAAGGTCAAGGGTACTAAATAAAAAGACAAATAACTAAATAAAAGGTCGAGGAAAAATAACTCAATCAAACTCAAGCATATAAAAGGATAATAATAACTAAACTAAATAATAACTGAACTAAATCATAACTACAAACTAAATAAAACACGAGAAACTATAAGTGAATCAAGGAAGAAAAAGTGTGACGATTGCAAGTTTATAAAGGAAAAGAAACTACGAAAGAAAGAGAGAGAGAAAAAAATAAACTAACTATGCATGAAACTGAATCAAAACTACATCACTTCTTAGTCTACCACCACCAGTACTACCACCACCACCACCACCATCATCACCACCACTAGAAGAATAGGAAAAATAACTAAGAAGACAACTATACAAAGGTGCATCACAGTCTGTCTCTACACCACCACCACCACGTCACCAGCAAAACAGTGACGTTAAGTTAGGTTAGGTTACGCACCGACGAGTTAATGACACCATCGTCGTCTGAACCAAGCAGGTCATCTCCTTCCTCCTCCTCCTCCTCCACCTGATCCTCCTCCTCCACCTCCTCCTTGACCTCAGTGTCGTCCTCGTTCTGGCCGTACTCGGGGTCAGGGCGACGACGAGGCACAAAGTCCTCGTCGTTCTTGCTGCCCCAGAAGTCATCCTCTTCCTCGTCCATCTGAAGCTCCATCTAGCGGGTGAAGCAGCGGGGCGGGGAGGTCGCAGGGAGGATGGCAGAGTTAGTAACAGCAGCACAACGTTCACAACACCACCACAACACAACACCACAACACCACAGGACTTACCTTGCAACACTTACCTGACCGCGAGCTACACCTCAAAATATTGCCTCCTCCTCCTCCTCTTCCTTCTCCTCCTTGTGGTCGTTTTTTTTAACAGGTAAAGGTGTTGCGTTTAAGCGTTAAGACACAATTTTTAGTCAAGGTTTGTGAGTGTTGCTTCAGCTTCCATTATGGCGGTTCACAATCACATTTATTAAAGGTTGAACATGTAAGTCCTCGATATCAAGTCATTTTTATATGTTTATTATGGGTATTGCAATGTTTTGTTACCGAGTGGAATAGGAAGAAAATGTTGTGTCTCCCTGTAGCGTAATGTGTACTAAATTTTACCTCTGGGACACGTTTTTGAGGGAGGAAAATGTAATGTTTATAGAAAATTTGTTCGAGGACTTACTGCATCGCAAAAATAAAATAATTAAGACACCAATGAATTAAATAACAAAGATGAAGCCAAAGTAAACATAATGACAGTGAAATATTTCACATGAAGAAGCAAATAATAAAATAATTACGTATCTCATAACATCTTTTATCGGAGAATTTTTTTTGTTTTGTCAATTAATGAGCCTAATGTTATGACTGACGAATCAAAATATGAAAAATAATATAATTTATTAACTAATCACTATATGAAAATTTGATGTAATTAATTAAATATTTATATACAATACTCTACATTAAAAAAAAAAGATAAAACGTTATGCTCTACTATTACAAAAAACTTAATGCAACTTAAATATTATAACTTACATTAATCTGTACCTTAAGAAGACTCAAAATGCAACTGATATAAATAGCATAAAAGAGAGAAATAAAAATGGTTATTCATAAACATGGCTTAAAAAATGTAGAATAAATAAATAAATACTAGCATATTACCATAAATACAAATGCAAATAAAAAAATAATGAGAAAAACAAGGCAACATTACCATAACAATAAATAAAATAATCATTAATATGCAGAAAATAAAGCAGTTAAATATACAGCAAACTAAGATGACAATGTACTATTAAACACGTACGTATACACACACACACACACACACACACACACACACACACACACACACACACACACACACACACACACACACACACACACTGAGGCCAAGGCAGCTGTCACACGGCTTACCTGTCACACTACTTAAATGCTTTCACTTGACAAGTTAGGTTTGAAAATGGTGTTTATTATTACTATTATCATTACTTATATACTTATTTTGTTGCATCAAGAGTAATGACATCAGCTTGCCTTCCATCACAATGGCATGACAAGACGAGGGAAGAGTGACTTTACTTTCCAATGTCAAGTGAAACGTGTAGCCGCCTTAAATTAACTCACAGGTGCGCGCGGTAAGGTTGCTTTGGCTATCAGTGTGTGTGTGCGTGTGTGTGTGTGTGTGTGTGTGTGTGTGTGTGTGTGTGTGTGTGTGTGTGTGTGTGTGTGTGTGTGTATGTGTGTGTATGTGTGTGTGTGTGTGTGTGTGTGGATGAATTCAAGACATGCATTATATATTAGTTAAGTGGAATTACTGTACAAACTAAACACGTACAGAATAGAGATATCATAATAATAAGAACTAAAGGCTGGAAGAAGGTGGATGCATTGCCAGCAAGAACGTGAAATTGAAGGTTTTATTTTAGTTTCCACGTGTGCTTACCAGGAATAATACGAGAGAAAACGAATGCGTGCAGAGGATTTCAGGAGATACTAAAGCAGAAGGTTATGTTATGCCGGGTTAGCGGCGACAACTACTTACATTAGAACCATTTTGGAGGGATGAGACGGGACCACTAACACCAACACCACCACCACCACCACTACCGTAGAGTGCCGTGGTGGTTGTCTCAACACGACCACTACACACACCAAGGGCGCCACAGTCGTCACGGGCAGAGTTAGAGGCACCACCAAACACGCTGTTAGTACCACTGAGGGGGAGGGCGCCTGCTGGGGAAGGGGATGGGGGGGAGCAGTCCTGGCCCTGAGGAGAGGAGAGGGAGGCTGGGGGCGCCGGGTCATTGAGGGGAAGGAGAGGGTTGGGTTCGGCCGGGCTCGGTAGCAAAACAGTTTCTTCGTGGACCAAGTCACCTGCCGCCGCCGCCAACGCCGCCGCTGTGCCGATGTTCGCGTCGCCATTCATGTGTTGCTGCACGGGAATGTCTAGAAGAGAGGCGGTGTCTTGTGTGACGACACACTCTTGCTGTGGGACACTGTCCAATAGAGCAACACTGTCTTCCTGGGATATTATGCTGTCTAATGGTGATACACTGTCTAGCAGAGCAGAACTTTTTCCATTCTGCTGAATATTGACAGTGTTCCGCAGTGCGTCAAGTTGTTGTGATTCAACGTGTTGTTGCACGCTGGCACCGTCTGGCACGCACGTGGCACTGCCTTCAAATGTAACAGTGTTCTGCAGCACGGCACTTTTCTGCAGCAGGATACTCTCAAATACAGCACCGTCTTGAGTAAATTCCTGCAGGGCATCAGTGTCCTGTGGGATGGTGTTGTCCTGAGGAGAAGACACACCTTCGAATGAGGTGAGGGAATCTGGGGTGGAGCTCCTGGTCACTTCCTGCGACACTTGAGAGTGTTCTGACCTGGTCTCGGAGGCAATGGTGAGGTTAGACTCAGATATCCTGAGCAGCGGCGGCGCGGCTTGAAGGTCTCCCAGACTGGCGGCGTCGGTGTCGTCCTGCAGCGGGACAAGCAGTTGAGTCTCGGCCTCGAGGGGGAACGGGACGCTCTTTGTGCCGGGGAGGAGTGAGTCCCCGGCCTGTGCTATCGTGAGGAGGGTATCCTTCTGTACCACGACGGTCGTCTCCTTCGTGGTGAGTGTGATGGTCGGTTCAAGGGAGCAGTGGGACGACCCAGGGAGGTCTGAGGACGACTCTAGGGAGTCCATGTCCAGGATGCTGAGGTCGTCCAGCTTTGTGGGTGAGAGGACGTCAATGCCGCTCTCCGTGTCTGCCATGCCCTGCAGGGAGTCCAGGTCCAACAAGGAGTCGAGGGTGAGGCCCGTGGTGGGGCCCATGGGCTTGGCGGGGGCGGGGGCCAGAGAAGGGATCAGGGAGGGGGCAAGGGTGTTGGGCGCGGGCTCAATAGAGTCACAACTGAGGAGGGAGGAAGGGTCGGGGGAGGCAGAGGGCTCCAGGGAGTCGGGTTGACACAGACGAACATTAAGTTCAGCCTCGATTAGTTCCTGGAGGGAGGGGGAGGCGCCCTCGGGGGAGGCACTGTCGGCCATCACAGGAAGGTTAGTGTTGACAGCAAACTCGAGTGAGTCGGCGTCCAGGTGGGCGTTACTTACGGCGGCGTCCGTTGTCTCCACGTTGGCCATGGCGGACCCTGTAACGAGACAACATGAGGTTAGTGATGCACCGCCACGCTCCACGCTCCTCGCGGCGGCAACACAAACCAAGTGTTGCGGGAAGCTACTCACAAACAATGACAACCGGAGCAGCAAGTGATGGTAATGGTGGGTGACGCTGATGGAAATGGTGAGGGTGTAGGGTGGTGGTGGTGGTGGTGGTGGTGGTGGTGGTGACGGTGGTGGTGGTGGTGACGGTGGTGGTGCGGGGTCGTCTACCATCCTCTCCACACCCACGCGGAGTTGGCACTGCGGCGGCCTCCCCCACCCGTGCACATGCCAACACACCGTCACCACGCTAGCACCCGCTGGCACCGGGTTGTTGTGTGTGTGTGTGTGTGTGTGTGTGTGTGTGTGTGTGTGTGTGTGTGTGTGTGTGTGTGTGTGTGTGTGTGTGTGTGCCGCACTGTTACAGCCGTCACCACAAACATTACTGTGCTCAACCTTGCTAGTAACATACAACACAACCAAAAATCAACCATTCATACCCAACTTCACACACACACACACACAAACAAACACACACACACACACACACACACACCTCGCCCCCTCTCCCACACCCCCTTTAGCTCCTTCCTCATGTACCATATAAATAACAACGTCTCCGCTACCACTCAACATTCTCCCTTCCTTCCTACTCCTCCTCCTCCTCCTCCTCCTCCTCCTCCTCCTCTACTCTATTGTCTCTTCCCCCTTGACCACGTGCTCAGTGCTCACCTCTCTGCCTTTCCTCTACTTTCTCTTCACTTCTTCTGCTCATCACTTTCTTCCTCTCTGTCTCATTTTTTTCTTCTTTCCTTATCTTGTCACTTTCCGTATTATTCACTCCTTCGTGTGTCACTTTCACTTCCTTCTCTTCCCTCCAACACTCTCCGTCATTGTCATCGTCCTCCGCCAGCTGCCAAGGTGATGCACAGTCCCGAGCGGCAGACACACACCCTCGCTCCTCGTTGCTCCACCTCAGCCAAAAGTCCTCTTCGTCCCCACCACCCTTCGTCATATCACGCTCACCCATGAACACGAGAGCGAGTTCAGCGTCTACTTCCTCCTCCTCCTCCTCCATAATGATGTCAAGTACTGGAGATATCATAAGGTCTCTTTCGGTGATCTTAGGGGAGACTCTGGTAGCATCGTCTCCTTGTGTTGCCTCGTTGGGGTCTTGTGTTCGTGTCGCCTTATCTCCGTCACTCGTAATTATGTTGTCAGTTTGATTAGTTTCCGTGTCTTGCGTGATCTGCTCGCTGGGTGATTTGTAAGACTTGATTATTTTAGCAAAGACGTTTTCTAACTCATTTTTGGGATCCATGTGTTTCTCTATTCTCTCAGTGTTCTTCGTGTCTCCAGTTAGTATGTCACACTGGTTTGGCTTCAAGGTCAGGTTGGGGTTGGTTAGGTTCTTGGTCTCCCCTGAGTTGATGCTTTGGTTATCTGACATCCCAATACCATCACCCTTCGCTGTTTTCCTTTCCCTGATCTGATCTCTTACTCTTTGTATCATGCCACGTGTGATCTGGTTTCCCATGGTACAGAAGGCAGCACTCAGGGAACCTCCACTACCACTACCACCGCCGCCGTCAAATTTCCTACCATTGGGGTCACCTAGTTTTTTCTTATCCAGGAAATCAGGTGTTTCCTTTTTCCTTTTGGTTCCAAGGCTTCCGAAGTGAAAAAACTTCTTCTGAGGTGCAGCGGCGGAATTGTCTTCTGGAGTTGCCTCTCTGTCGCTCTTTTTAGTGAAGGGGAAAAGCTTCTTCTTGGACTTAAAATCTTCTTCAGAAATGCCTGGCTCAGTGTTGACCGCCTCGTCCACCATCCTGGCAGAGGCGGAGGCGGAGGCAGAGGCGGATGCCGTGGTGGGTGGAGGTACAGCAGCGGCTTGAGGCAGATTAGAGGCAGCTGAAAGGTCAGACACCATAACGTACTCGCCCTCCATCTCTCCTTCATCCTCATCCTCATCCTCGTCTTCGTCCTCGTCGTCCTCATACTCGTAGTCATCGTCATAGTCGTCGTCATATTCGTCCTCCGCCTCCTCGGCCATACGGTAAGCGTCCTCCTCGAGCTGATTCAGGAACTTACTCTTGATGTATGCCCTGTATTCTTCTTCATTCGCGAACTGTTTCTCTTCCTCATCATCTCCGTCTTCCTGCAGCATCCTCTCCTCCTCATCCGTCAAAGTGTGTGGCATTGAAAGGTAATCTTCAAAGCCCACATCCTCCCGCTCCCAAGGCTGCTCTGCCGCCTCTTCTTTCTCTCTGTCCAGGTCCTTCAGCTCACAGATCTCTTGCTCTGTCAAGCCCACAGGCATACCAAGGAAGCGATCCAGACCAGCACTCTCCGCCTGCCGCACGCGTTCCCGTTCACCCACGGCTTCATCCAACTCCTTCTGCTCCTGTTCCGTGAGCCCCGCCGGCATTGACATGAATTTATCTACAGCCAGTTCCTTCGCGTCACTGCTCTCTGCTAGGTACCTGCGCAGCTCATCTTCCTCGTCAGGTGAGAGTGCAGCGGGCATGGTCATGTACTTGGCAAGGTTGGGGTCAGCTGCTGCCGCTGCCTCACTCATCGCCGTTGCCGCGAGTTCCTCCTCAAGACGGTGTGCACGACGCCTGTGTCTGCGCGGCGGCGGCCGTACTAATAAGTCTTGAACCTCAGCTAGATTCTCGTCCTCCTCAGGCACGGTGGGCAGCAGGATGGGACTCTCAGGTAACTCAGGTAACTCAGGTAACTCAGGTAACTCATGTAAATCCACATCGTCCACTAACACGTCAAGGTCTTCCTCCATTGTTTCCCCGAGTTCCTCCTCCATGTCCACCTCCATGACATCCTCCATGTCCTCCTCCATCATGTCAAAGGTAGCGGGAATGGCCAAGGGCGCCGCCTCTGCAGGGGCTTGACCCAGTGCCCCCCACACATGCTGCGTCCAGCCCCCTACATCCGCCACAGGCACCTCCTCGTCCTCGTCCTCCATGTGCTCCTCCTCCACCATGGCCTCATCCTTGCTCTCCTCTACCTTCACATCCTCGAAGTGAGTCTCCTCGTCTACCTGTATTTTCTCCACGGCGGCAGAAGACTCAGTCGCGGTCACTCCTGTAACGTCATCTAACGGGACTCCCTTCTCATCGTCTTCACTGACCTCATACTCTGATTCCTGTTCTTCCTCCTCCTCCTCCTCCTCCTCCTCCTCCTCCTCCTCCTCCTCCTCCTCCTCCTCCTCCTCCTCCACCTCCACCTCCACCTCCACCTCCACCTCCTCCTCCTCCTCTTCTCTGAACTCTCCCTTCACTTCCTCTGGTGGCCTCACAATAACCTCTGTCTCCACGGCATTGTCATCCTTCCCTGCATCCTTGTCTGCAGTTTCTTGTTCTTCTGTTACTTTGTTTTCTTCCACACACACATCTGTTGTCACCTTGGACTCCAATGTCACTTTTTCTTCTTCCTTTACTGTCTCTTCCTCTTTTATCAGATTATTTTTATCTTCATTCTCCTCCACAATTTTATCTTCCACTGTTGTTTCCTTTAATGGTTCAAGATGCATTGCCAGTGATTCGAGGTTCATTGCCAGTGGTTCTGATTCAATAAAGTCTTGTTCTTTCATTACTACATCTTCAATGAGCTCTTCATGTTGCTCTAAGCATGCCTCCGCTGCTGTTAGTTCTTCTTCAGCCTTTTCTTCGGGCAGCTGAGTTGGTTTTTGATCTGAAGAGTCTTGTTCAATAATCACATCCTGTTTTTGGGGTTGTTCTACGGCTGAGGTGTCTGCCTGTTCTTGTTCCTCTTCCTCTAACTTCATATCTTCCGCACACGACGGTTTGATACTTTCCTCTGCATGGTCTTCAACAACCTCGACTGGTACTGCCTCAAGTGTTTTTTCAACCATATTCTCTTCCGTGTCTTCTTCCCTTGTTACCATTACTTTTTCCTCCACTGCAGCATCGCTTGGCTGCTCTTCAGTTACAGTCACCGAAGCGTCCTTGAATTCATCCTGCATTGCATCAGTGACTTCAGGAGGTGTCTCATAGCGCATGGTGTCGACCACCTGCTCAACAGTCACCTCATGGCCGTCTACTTTCTCCGATGTCTCATGTACGGTCTCCATTAAGGCATCATCATAAATTTCTACTTCATTAGACAAACCATTTCGTTGGGTGGAAGGTGCCTCCATCTCCTCTATTTCTACTTGATCTTCCTTCAGTTCGGAGTCCAGAGTATCAGCAGCCACCTCGGAACCCTCGGAGATGTCATTGAAGTTGCGGCGTTCCTCCTCACTCTCATCGTCTTCGATTATAATGAAGATCCGATTCCTGTTGTCATTGGACGTGATCCCCTCGAGGTGTTCGACCCCGTCCTCGATGTCTCTCATCTCTTCAGTCTCGGTCACGTCTCCAGTTTCTTCCACATAATTTTCTGTGTGTGTGACTTCCTTCGTCTCCTGTTCATGTTCTTTCGCTTGACTCGATTCTTCATCGACCTCATCTAGACGCTCTAAATATTCCTCAAGACGTCGACCAACACTGGCGGAAAATTCCTCCTCAGGTGACATCGCCCGCTGAGGTTCCTCAAACTTAGCGGAGTAACGTTCCACAATTTCGTCCGCGGTGCCCACGTACTCCGGTGCATCCTCATCGTCCTCGTCCTTGTCGGTCTTTTTGACAGACTCTTCTGTGGCATACTTGGCCAACAATGACTTCCACACCTCGTCCTGATGGTTCTTCTCCCCTGTCTCCTCACTTCCTCCCTCGCCTGTTTCATTCCCTTTGGGCTGGGTAGCGTCAGGCTTATGAAGGAGTTGTTTGTTGCTGCCTGGCGTCGCGGCCAAAGTCGGCTGGGGGTGTTGGGGGGACGGGGGAGGGGTGACTGTTGGGGGTTGTGCCAACAAGTTCTCAATGCCAGGGTAGCGCGTCAGCCCACCTGGCCTCTCCAACCCACCCCGCACACCCCCAGCCTCCCAATCATCTTCTTCCTCTTCGCCTCCCTCCTCAGGCACTGCGAGGACCTTTTGTCGCTGGTCATCGTCGGTGTGTGAGTCCTTCTCCTGCTGCGACAGTTCCACTGCCCGCTGAACCCTTTCCTCCCGCGCCGCCAGGAAGGTGATGAAGATTAACCATAACCACAACACCATCTCCCGCACCCGCTGCCGCCAGAAGGAAGGAAACACCCACACAGGCAGGATGGTCCCGTCATCACCCCAGCGCGGCACCTCGGGCACGCGCCACTCCCTCGTGCGTGCCCAGTGCCACAGGTCAGCTGGGTGCCACTGGTCAACGTCGGGGATCCAGTCAGCGCACCACTCGGGGAGGTGAGCGGTGAGTGTAGTGACCCATTCTTTAGCCTTGTCCATGGCACACGACACACGACACACGACACACTGCACAGGTCAGGTCACAGGTCACTAGTAGCCCCGTAAAGGTCGGTGTGGCGAGCGACCTGCGAGCGGCGGCGGCACAGCGTCCACTGGCATCCTCGAGCCTGCCAGCCCCATGCAGGCTCCACTAGTTGAAAATAGCACGTGGCACTGAGCTCGGCCCTCCATCCCTTCATCCATCCCTCCCTCCTTCCCTCACTGATAGCAGCAGCAAGTCCCTCCGTCCATCCCTCCTTCCATGTTATCAGCACCGGGTTTTCCATCCATACCTTATACACACCTCGAGGATAGTATTCAAGTTTCCTCTATCACTCCTCCACTGCCGTTTTTTCTTCTTTCCTATCCTTCATAAACAACATCAATTCTTCCCTCTCTCTCTCTCCTTCCGTCTATGCCTATACTAGTCAGTCTTCCCATGCCATCTCATCCTTCCCTTATCCCCTTACATCTAATACCTTCCCTATTAACCTTCCCATTACCTTGTCTCTCCCTTCCTCCAGCCTACAGACTTCACTAACTTGCCAGATGTTCAAAAATACTCCAGCCGTCTCTCTCTCTCTGGGCCACACATTGACTATTAGATAAATTTACAGTTGGTTCGCAGAATATAATTTGCAGCAAGTAAAACCGTGTATAATATATGATGAAAGTAAAGTCATAAGGAATAAATCTTCACGTGAATTATTAGCGTTTATTAGTTGCTAGTGTTGACGCTGCGACTGTTTTCTGTAAGGTGTGTGTGTGTGTGTGTGTGTGTGTGTGTGTGTGTGTGTGTGTGTGTGTGTGTGTGTGTGTGTGTGTGTGTGTGTGCCAAGAAAGAAAACGTTGAGGTTGGTTTTTAATAAGGAGTAACTGCGTCTAACTGTAATATTCCTTCCTTCCTCTTCCATCTTCTCCCTTCGCTTTTCTATATATATAAATGCGATATTCCTTCCTTCCTTCCTCTTCCATCTTCTTATCTCGCTCTTCTATACATCTATCCACCTTACGACTTACTCTTAAAATAGTATACTCCTCAATAATTAAATGATACACGTAACATATGCTAGACTATTAATATATTTTTTTAAGCTTGCTAACTAAACGTTGATCAGTCATATTTTCGGTGCATTCTCCTCTCTCTCTCTCTCTCTCTCTCTCATCTCCTCTCTCCTCTCTCTCTCCTCTCTCTCTCTCT
>JAPQNM010000043.1:1125605-1127612 GCA_029783475.1 Metacarcinus magister
CTCTCGTCTCTCTCCTCTCTCTCTCTCTCTCTCTCTCTCTCTCTCTCTCTCTTTTTTCTTTATTATTACAAGTGGACGGTTCTTGGTGTGAAGGACAAACTTTTCTTCCCCATAACGCGTGTGAAAACGAAGCAGACGAAGAATTCCACAAAACAGATAAAAAACAATAAGAGTAAAAAAGAATAATCTAATTCACGTAAAATATTCTTTAGTATGATCACAACAGACACGTGTATGAGTAAGTGACTTGAGTACAAATATAATGAATACAGCCAAACAAAAGCAACACACACACACACACACACACACACACACACACACCACACACACACACACACACACACACACACACGTCTCCTTGAACTCATATCCTCTTGACAATAATATAATAAGCTCCGCCTCCCTCCTTGTCCCTGTAACAAATGAGCATCAACACGCAACCTGAACGTTATGTAATGGAGTGACGGTGATGCCAACAACTACTAAGGACAGAGAACGAAAGTTTAAGCAAAGAGACGAAATAGTACGTAAGAAGTTAAGAACAGACGTAACAACATTAAGACCACAACAGTAAAACACAAGACACTCCAATCCACGCACACTCACTTACTTGCGTGTCTCAATACTTTTATGAAATTGAATGACCAGTAGATTTCATGGAGAGAGAAAGAGAGAGACAGAGAGAGAGAATAACAGAAGAAAAAAAACAGTACATGTATCGAGTATGGAGTAAAGTACTATAACACAATACGAGACACACTGAAAACCGCGACACTAACATGAAAATACAGTCCATGCGTTGACAAGCCTATTATTTACGTCTCCTGTGAGGTAGTACAGTACGCTCGCCTCCGTACACCGTTGACTTCCTTTCAATGGAGACTAACAAGAGGAAACGTCTGCAGGAGGAGGAGGAGGAAGAGGAAGAGGAAGAGGAAGAGGAGGAGGAGGAGGAGGAGGAGGAGGAGGAGGAGGAGGAGGAGGACTAATGTAATGTGTCACTGAACTTGAAGGCGAGATGCGACCTCCGTAAAATTGAAATGATTTAACGGTAGAGGACAGGCGTGGCTCTTGAAGGGAGGAAGGAAGAAGGGAAAGGAAGGAAGGAAGGAAGGAAGGAAGGAAAAGGCTCAACACTTCCTAAGACTCGTGACTGGAAGATTGTCGAAGGTTCTTGTACTGTTCCCTAAACCATGACGAGGAAGAAGAGGAGGAGGAGGAAGAGGAGGAAGGGAATAACTGTATTGATGTAGTATAGTAATCAGTTCTTCCATGTTTCCTGATGCGCCTCCCTAAGAACGTACGAATATTCATATAATTTATCCTTTCCTGACTGATCGTGGAAAGATATTGAATTTAATTGTGAATGTCGACTGTTAGAGTTTTATGGGTAAGGAATATAATAACTTTGCACAATTACTTATAAAAATAATTATAAAAAAAGACGAAAGAATGGCATGATATCATAATAGAAATAAAAATAGTTAAAAATAATATATAAGAAAAAAATCAGTTAGTGGTGTGTGTATATAATGGAAGGTCAGTGTATATAATAATAATAATAATAATAATAATAATAATAATAATAATAATACCAAGTAATAAGATAATAAAGAATATTATTGTTCACCACAAGTTTTCAATCAACACACTTCAATACTTCTGGAGTGAGAGGCAATTGAACAGTCTCTCTCTCTATCTCTCGTCTCCTCTTCTCTCCTCTCCTCCTCTCATCTTCTCTCTCTCTCTCTCTCCTCTCTCCTCTCTCTCTCATCCCTCCTCTCACTCTCTCTCTCTCTTCTCCTTCTCTCCTCTCGTCTCTCTCCGCTCTCTCCTCTCTCTCTCTCTCTCTCCTTCTTTCCTTCTCTCACTGCATCTCTTCGCAGTCTTCTCCTCTCGCTCTCTCCTTCTCTCTCCCTCTCCCTGCCTCTCTCTCTCTCTCCTCTCTCTTCTCTTCTCTTCTCTCATTTCTCTCTCTTCCTCTCTCCCTCTTCATCCTCTCTCTCT
>JAPQNM010000043.1:1127712-1142712 GCA_029783475.1 Metacarcinus magister
TCTCCTGCAGCATTCCTTTCATCCCTCAGCCGGTCAAAGTGTTGGTTCAGTGCGTGTGGCATTGAGGTATCTCAAAGCCACATGCCTTCCGCTCCCCATCAGGCCCCTGCTCTGCCCGCTCCTCTTCTTTTCTTGTCTAAGGTCCTCCAAGCCACACAGATTGCTTGCTTGTCAGCCCCACAGGCATACCACGGAAAGCGATCCAGAACCCAGCAATATACGACTGCAGCACGAGTTTGCCGTCACCCCGGTTAATTCCAACTCATTTGCTCTCGTTTCCGCTGAAGCCACGCCGGCATTGACTATGAATTTATCTACAGCCAGTTCACATTTCGCGTCACTGCTCACTACTGCTAGGTACCTGCGCAGCTCATTCTTCTGTTCAGGGGAGGAGTGCAGCGGGCGCCCCCCCCACATGGTAATGTACTTGGCAAGGTTGGTGGTCAGCTGCTCTTGCCCGCTGCCCACCATTCGCCGTTGCCGCGAGTTCCTCCTCAAGCGTGTCGTTGACCCGATCCGCCTTTGTAGTTGCGCCGCGGGTTGGCGCCTCATGGGCGATCGCTCGTTATCTAACAGGGTCTTGAACCTCAGCTTAGATTTCTTCTTGTCCTCCTCAGTCACGCTTGTAGCGGCAGCAGGATGGCGGGACTTCAGGTAATATGGTAACTCAGGTACACTTCATGTAACTCCGTAAATCCACATCGTCCACTAAACACGTCAAATGGTGCTCCTCAAGGTTTCCCGAGATTCCATCCTCAATTCCACCTCCATGAACTATCCTCACATGTCACCTCCATAATGTCAAAGGGTAGCGGGAAAACATGGCAAGGGCGCCGCCATCTGCAGGCGGGGGGCTTGACCCAGTGCCCCCCCACACTTGCTGCGGTCACAGCCCACTACATCCCGCCCACCACGGAACTATCCTCGTCCTCCGTCCTCATGTTGCTCCGCCTCCACCACTCGGGACATCAATCAATGCTTACTTACCGTTCACATCCTGAAGTGAGTATCTCGGATACCTGTATTTCTCCACGGCCTGGGCGAAAGAACCAGGAAGACTCAATTCGCGCTGTCAATCCTGATGTGAACGTCCATATTAAACGGGACTCCTCCTCATCTCTTTCATGACCATACTCTGATTTACGTTTTTTTCCTCACTCCTCCTCTTCACTCCTCCTGACTCTCCTCCTCTCCTTCCCCTACCTCTCCTCATCCCTCATCCTCCAACCAACTTACCACCTCCACCCCAACCTCATCACTCAATCCTCCTTCTACTGAAAAACCTCTACCGGCACTTCCTCTGGTGGCCTCACATAAACCTCTGTCTCACGGCATATGTCATACTTCCTGCATCCATGTCGCAGTTTCTTGTCTTTGTTACTTTTGTTTTTTTTTTTTTTCTCACACAACATCTGTGCACCTTTTTTTGACTCCAATTGTTAACCTTGTTTTTCTCGTCCTTTACTGTCTCTTCCTCTTTTATCAGCTATTTTTTTTTTCTTCAGTCTTCCTTCCAACAATTCCTTATGTTCACGTGGTTTCCCTTTAAGGGTTTTCAAGAGCGACAGTGCCAGGGTTTCAAGGTGTACATTGCAGGGTTCTGATTCCAATATTAAAATCTTGTTATATTCAACTACGTCTTAATGGCTCTTCATGTTGCTCTAAGCATGCCTCCCGGTGCCGCTGTACGTTCTTATTACAAAGCACTTTTCTTAGGGCAGTGAGTTGGTTTTTGATATGAAGAGTCTTGTTCATAATCACATCATGTATTTGGGCACTTCAATTCCCTTATATCTTGGTTGTTCTACGCTGAGGGCTGTCTGGCCTGTCTGTTCCTTCTTCCTTAACTTCATATCTCCGCACCGACGGTTTGATACTTTCCTGCATGGTCTTCAACAACCTCGACTGGTACTTGCCTAAGTGTTTTTTAACATATTCTTGCCGGGTCTTTCTTCCCTTTGGTTAACCCATTACTTTTTCCTCCACTTGCATGCTCCATGACTCGCTTTTTGCGGCTGCTATTAAGTACATCACCCCCGAAGGAGCGTTCCTTGCATTTCAGGCCTGCCTTTGGCATCAGTGACCTTCAGAGGTGTATCATAGCGCACATGTGGTTGTCAGACCACCCGCTTCTTGATCAACAGTCACCATAATGGGCCGTTCTACTTTTCTCCGATGTCTCATGACGGTCTCCATTAAAGGCATCATAATAAATTTCGACTTCACTTTTAAGGGGGGACCAAAACAATTAGTGGGGTGGCAAGGTGGCAAAAACTCCTACTATTTAATACGTGATCTCCTTTCAGTCTTTTTCTCTCTATCGGGTGGGAGTTGCCAGTCCCCAGATTTCCAACCATTTGCATCCCATCCCACTTTACATTCAAGATTCATTCCATAGTTTTTCCTATTCCATTGCACATCTTTACAGTGCATACAGTTCTTTGACAATTTATTTTTTTTTTCAAGATCAAGTATTCCCCTATTTCCTTCCTTAACTTTTATTTTTCCCCATTCTTTTATTTACAGTTACCTTCATTCCTTCCAAGTTTTTTCTCACTCACTCAATCTAATAGAGTTATTCACAAGAGTCTTTCGCCTCCCTCCTCCCTTGTTTCCATTCCCCTTTTTCGTACCCCGTTATCTCCTTTACATTTTCAGTCTCTCCCCCGTCTTACTCCCTCCAGGGGGGATTGTTCTCCCATTTTGTTCCAGTTACCCATTTCCCCATGTTTCTAACAGAGTATCAGCCGCCAACTCGGAAACACTCAGACGATGGCATTGAGTTGCGGCGTTTAATCACTCACGCTCATGTCTTCGAATTATAATTTTTTGGAAGATCCGATTCCTGTTGTCCTTGGACGTGATACACTACGAGGTGTTCGCCCACCCGTCCCTCGATGTACCTTCATCTCTTCAGTCTCGGGTCACGTCCCAGTTTCTTCAAACATATTTCCTGTGGGTGGACTCCTTCGTTCTGTTCAATTGCTTTCTTTCGTTGGACTCGATCTTCATCGACCTCATTCTCGAGACGCACGCCTAAATATCCTCAAGACTCGTCGACCAACATGCGCGCCGGCAGGGGGGAAAAAAAAAAAGATTATTCAGGTGACATCGACCGATGAGGGGTTCTCAAACATTATAGGGATAAAGAGGTAGGAGTAGTAGCATAACACGTCCACCCCAATTAATTGGGTTCTTGTTCCGCGATTCGCGTGCACACGATATCCCCGCCCCGTATGCCTGTTACACTGAATCATCATCTTCCTCGTACCTTTTGGTCGGTCATTTTTTGACACAGACTTTCTGTGTTGGCATACTTGGCCAAACCCATTCTGACCTTCCAAACACTCGCTGATTGTTCCTTCTCCACTGTCTCCTCACTCCTCCCATAGCCTGTTTACATTCCCTTGGGCGGGGTAAGAGTCAGGCTATGAATGGATTGTTGTTTGTTGCTGCCCCTTGGGCAGTTCCCGTCGCGGCCAACGCGTGGGGGTGTTGGGGGGACGGGGGAGGTGGTGACTGTGGGGGTCTGTGCCAAACAAGGTTCTCAATGCCAGGGTAGCGCGGTCAGCCCACTGGCCTCTCCCAACCACCCGCGACACCCCCAGCCTCCCCAGTAATATTACTGTCCTTACTGTCGACTCCTCCTAGGCAATGCGAGGGACCTTTGGTCGTGGTCATACGTCGGTGTGTGAGTCCTTTCTCTGCTGCCGTACAGGTTCCAATGCACAGCTGACACCCGTTTTCCTCCCTCCCGCTCGCCAGGAAGGTGATGAAGATAACATCAACCCACAACACAATCTCCCGACAAGCTGCCGCCAGAAGGAAGGGAAACAACACAACCGGGCAGGATGGTCCCCGTCTCCACCCACAAGACGATACATCGGGACGCGGCCAGCCCCGTGCGTGCCCAGTGCCCACAGGTCAAGCTGGGCTTGCCAACCTTGTGGTAAACGCCGGGTATCCAGTAAGCGCACCCTACTCGGGGAGGTGACGGTGAGTGTAGTGACCCCTTATTTAGCCTTGTCCATTGGCACACGGACAACACGACACACGACCACTGCACAGGTTCAGGTCTACAGGTCACTAGTAGACCCGTGTGGAAGGTCGGTGTGAGAGCGCGAGCGAACTGTCTTTTGCTTTTCCTTGTTTTGTGCTGCTTGCTGCGAGCGGCCGGACGTGGCACAGCGGTCTCCACTGGATCCTCGAGCCGCCAGCCCCCATGCAGGCTCCAACTTAGTTGAAATAGCACGTGGACCTTGAGCTCGGCCTCCATACCTTCATACCATCCCCCTCCCTTCCTCATGCTGTAGCAGCAGCAAGTCCCTCCGGCCACCCTCCTTCACAATGTTTCCGCACCGGGTTTGTCCATCCATACCTATACACACGCAAGGGATAGTATTCAAGTTTCCGCTTATCATCCTCCACTGCCGTTTGTTTTTCTTCTTTCCTATTACTTTCATAAAAAACATCCAGTTCTTTCCCCCCTTCCTCTTTCTCGTCTCCTGTCCGTCCTTAGGCTCTTATACTACGTCAGTTTCCCTAGGCTCATCTCCATCCTTTCCCTTATTCCCTTACATTCTAATAACTTACCTATTAACCTTACCATACCTTCCGTGAGTCCTCTCCCCCCTTCTCCAGGACTTAACAAAGGACTTCACAACTGCAAGTTCAAAATACTTCTGAGCGTCTCTGCTCTCTCTGGGTCAACACATTGACTTTAGATAAAATTTACTACGTTGTTTCGCAGAATATAATTTGCAGCAAGTAAAACGTTGTTTTGTTTCGTTGTTTTCGTGTATACTATATGATGAAAGTACCAGGCTAAGGAATATCTTCACGTGAAGTATTAGCGCGTTTATTAGCTTGTAGTGTGACTGCTCGGTCTGGCGGACTGTTTTGCTGTAAGATGTGCGTGTTTTTCTGGCCGGTGGTTCGTGTGTGTGCTGTGTGTGTGTTGTTTATTGCGGTGTGTGGTGTGCCTTGTATGCTGTTATGTGGTGGTGTTTTTGTGTGTGTGGTGTGTGATCTGATTGTGTGTGCATTGTGCCAAGAAAGGAAAACGTTATGCGGTGGTGTTTAATTAAGGAGTAACTGACGTCTAACTGTAATATTCCTTCCTTCCTATCTCCATCTTCTCCTTCGCTTTATATAATATAAATGCGCGAGCTATTCATGTCCTTCCTTCCTCTTTCAATCTGTTATCTCGCAGTCTCTATACCTCTATCACTTACGACAGTACGCTTAAAATAGATACTCCTTCCAGTAATATTAAATGAATACGGACCATCTGCTAGACATAATATATTTGAAGCTTGCTAATCTAAACGTTGACAGTGGAATATTTTCGGTGTATACTATCTACCTCTATCTCTCTCTCTCTCTCTCCTGTCTCTATACTCTCATCTCTCGTATCTCTATCTCTCTCTCTCCTGTCTCTCTCTCTCTTCTCTCTATCTCTCTACTCCTACTCTCTCTCTCTATCTATATAGAATCTCATATCCTCATCATCTCTCTCTTCTCTCTCTCTCTCTCTATCTATCTCTCTCTCTTTCTCTCTCTCTCTCTCCGACATGGGACTCTTCAACCACATTGCGGGGTGTGGGAAGGGGGAGATATGTGCAGTAAGGATAGGTAGAGTAGGACGGGTGAGAGTATTGTTGAGAGGGTTCGTTAGTCTGGAAGGGGTGGCAAAGCTATGAAGTTAGTTTTCAGAGGCAGTAGGGTATTTCAGTTATATAAGTAAAAAACAACCCCTTGGTTACTCTTGGAGAGAATGTTGTGTTTTCCTTGCCAGCAAAAGAGACAGAAGCAAGCAAACAACACCCCCACACACCACACACACACCACACACACACACAACACACACAACACACACACACCCACAAACACCACACACCTTCCCCCAGAGACGAAGGTAGTAAGAGGTAAAAATGTGATTCTCTCCCTATAAATATTATACTGTATAATAAAGACAACAACACAGATCTTGAGTAGTTATATTTTCCTCTATGATTACCTGTGGTGTTTATATTAGTATTATTAGTGTTTAGTTATTTAGTTCTTTTAATATATTCATCGAGTGTAAAATTTAAGAGATCAAAAGATTTAATTGGCACTGTACTGGTTGTTGTACATAATCTGTTTTTTTTTGTCCTATTATAGTGGTTCAAGGTCCTTGGCTGTTTCCCTATCAATGTGCAACTTTTCATGCACTCTTAGGCTATATCTATTCGCCTCTCTCTCTTCTGCTCTATCTCTCTATCTCTTAGTCTTCTCTTCTCTCTCTTCTCTCGCTCTCTGGATCACTCATCTCCTATCTCTTCTCTCTCTCCCTCCCTCTATCTCGTTACGCGGTCGTGGTCAGTTCCATATGTTTCCCTTTCTCCCCCTCCCTCTTCCCTTCGCATCACCACAAAAGTTGTTTCCTTACTCTCTACTCTTCTTCTCCGCTCTCTCTCTCTCTTCTCTCTCTCTCTCCTCTCTCTAATCTATCGCTCTCCTCTCTCTCTCTTGTCTCCTCTCTCAATTGGTCGTCCAGTCCCCATTCATCACAAAGACAAGACACAAGTAGAGTCGGAGGCTAATATAAATGGTGGTCGTTTCGAGAGAGAGAGGGGGACATGTAGGGAGGATAGAGTTGGAGTCAGCGTGTTGAATCGAGGATGGAGATGAGAGGAGCGATCTGGACGTGAGAGAGAGGAGAGAGAGAGAGAGGGATTGGGAGAGAGAGAGAGGGTTGACGGACATGTGATGTTAGTGAGGAGAGAGCAAGGACGACGTTTTTTTTATTTACTGTCTCTCTCTCTCTCGGCTCTCTCGCTATCTCTCTCTCTCTTTCTTCTCTCTCTCTCTCTCTCCTCTCTCTCACACAACTGTTTCCTCTATGAAGCAACTCGTGACAGTTCCTATTTAACCTTTTTTCCCCTCATTGAATTTACTACTCGACTCGGTCCTCATTACCAGTTAGGAGTAGTGAGGGGGGGGAAAAAAACAAACTTACCGCCGAATTTGTGTTTGTTTGTTCACTCATGCTGCATTCTAGTCTTTCATTTCCTGGCTTAACTCCTTCACACTTCTGGTCCCTTATTCACTCCTTCCTAACCACAGTCTCTTCATTCCCTCTTTCATTCAGGTCCATATACTCACTTTCTTTTCTTCATTCCTTTCTTCTTCTCTCTTCTCATTCATATACTCCAGTACCACACATTACGTTACTTCACTCGTTAGCGATCACGCGCGTCATACGTCCTTATATGTCCTTTCCGTCCTCAATCATCTTCTCCTTCCTCCCGCCCACTTCCCTCACCCTTCACGGTTAAGACACGTCATAACAGTCATCCTGCATGGAACCTGGGTAATTGGTAAGGTAATTGTAAGGTAAAGGGAGGGTCGCTGTATGTTACGTATGGATATCCTCTCCTCTATATGTGCTAGTTAGTTGGTTGTTCACTTATCCATTAACCGTAATTGTATATGATCTGGTGTAGTCTCCATGGATCTTGGTTTGTGCGGCTCTTACTCTCGCTCTCTCTCTCTCATCTCTATATCTCTCTACCTCTCTTCTCTCTATCTTCTCTCTCTCTCTCTGTCTCTTCTCTCGTAATCGTGCACTATGTATGTCTAATCTAATTTCACTTCTAGTTTTGTTCCTGTTTTTATGCATTTTTTTGCATTTTGATGTAAATGTCTGTTGTCTTATAAACAGCAGAACGAATAACTACTATTATATTATGCTGTTATTATTACATATTATTATTATTTTATTACGACTACTACTACTATACTACACTATTTTACTACTACTAAATACTACTACTCCACTATGACTACTACTACTAATACTATACGCGTCAACTCGGAAAGGAAAGTGGAAGTCTAAACAGAGCAAAATTTCAGCCTCTGTCACGCACCTCAGCTGACATTTCCTATGATATTCTTTTTTTCCCCTCATACTCTCTACCTCTCTCTCTTTTGAAACTGTGTGAACCTCAGCTTTTTTTTACCCTCCCTCTTTTCTCTCTCCTCTCCTTTTTTTTTTTTTCTCATACTCTACTGATGAATCACTATAAGCTGAAGAGGTGAGGAGAGAGGAGGGGGAGTGAGAAGAGGAAGTGGCGAAGAGACAGTAGGAGTGAGTGGACGAGGAGGAAGGAGAATGAGGAGGGGAGGGGAGATGAGGTTTTTTGATGAGGGGAGGTTATTTGTTGAGAATGACGAGAGAGGGGAGAGAGAGGTGAGAGAGGAGGACGGTGGAGGAGAGATTGGCGAAGAGAGAGTAGGGAGACGATGTTTTTGAGGAGGTTAACGGAGACGCGGGGGAGAGGGAGGGAGGGAAGAGAGAGAGGAGATGGAGAAGGGAGAGAGGAGGTTGCGACGAGAGGTGAGGGACGAGAGGGAGAGAGGAGGTGAGGAGGATTGATGAGACGAAGGGGGGAGGGAGGTGAAGGGGGGGGGAGAGAGACCGGAGTGTGGGGGGGGAAGAAGGGAGCCAGAGAGACAGTGATGAGGAGGAGAGAGAGAGAAGAGGGGGAGGAGGAGAGGAGAGAGAGAGATGAGTTTAGGAGAGACGAGATGAGAGAGAGAAGGAGGAGGTATGAAGACGGTGAGTGGGGAGGGGGAGGGGGCCGAGATGGGATGGAGAGAGGAGCGAGAGACGAGACTGACTGATCTAAGCTCAATCACGATGGCAACAAACGCAACAGTACATCTTACAAACAGAGATAGACTTAGAGAAGAAAGACAAAACACACAAACACACACACAAACACACACCACACACACACACAACAATCATCAATGGACCCTCTATTGCACACAAAAACCTCAATCAAAACATTTTTTAGGGTATACCCATCAATTAGACATAAAATGTTGTTTTTTTTCCCTACGGATTCCCCCATCACGAAGAGAGCAGCGGGTTGACTGGCGGGGTGGATGCTTTTCTGTGTTTAGCAGGGGCAGGGCTGATTGCATTTGAAGTGGTGCTGCTGGAGGCCTATGTCTTTCGTTTTTTTTTTTTCTGCTCAGTGTTGAGGGTTGTTTGATGGTTGTCTGTGAAGTTCGTGTGTTGCAAGGAATTTTCTTTTTGCGCTAGGCGCACTCTTTCTGCAGGGGTGGTCATGTTTTGGCAGGGTCTGTGCAGGTTTGATGATGGGTGAAGTAGGGGGGGCACGTGGTTTTTGGTTTGCTGCGGGTCATTTCTGCAGGGGGGGCTGGGGGGGAGTTGGTGATAGGAGAATTAAGGATCAGGGGTGTGAAGGATAGGGGTTGAGGAAGAAATGGGTGTGAGGAAATCAGAATAAAATCAAACTCATCCCCAATTGGTGTGGAATTTGGGATTAAACCATGGAAATTATACCAAGACAGCAATGAGCCCGGAACTAGTGACCTGCTTTGTTTAATCATCTCTCTCATCCTGCCTCTCTCTCTCTCCTGGCTTTAGCTCTCTCTCTTCTCTCCTCTCCTCTCCTATACTCCTCAAAGGGACAGCAGTCTGAAGGGAGAGAGGAGAGAGAGGAGAGTGATGAGGGGGAGGTAGAGGGACGACGAGGAGAGGGAGAGTGGAAGAGAAGAGGAAGGGGGAGAGAAGATTGTATGCAAACCCCAACTGCCCAACAATTTCTCTATACGATGGGAGGTGAGGAGGAGAATATAAGGAGGGAGGGTGGTAATTATGGGTAAACGTAATGGTGTAATTAGACGTTATTTGTGTTTTTATTTGGAGGGGGTTTTAACTAAAGAGAGAGGAAAGACGAGGGGTGGGGGGGAGGGAGGAGGAAAGGGGGATGGGAAATAAGGAAGTAATGGTAGTAAAGGGAGGAATATTAAGAGAGGGGGAGGAGAGAGAGAGAGAGAGAGAGAGAGAGAGAGAGAGAGGAGAGAGAGGAGAGAGAGGAGAGGAGAGAGAGAGGAGAGAGAGATAAACAGACAAGAAAATATGAATAAATTAATGTAGATAGAAATTGATGAATTGAAGAAAAAATAAAGGAAACAGGAGTAGGAGGAGGAAGAGAAGATAGGAGGAGGTAACGCGACACCTGGCCTGAAGGAGGAGGAGGAGGAGGAGGAGGAGGAGGAGGAGGAGGAGGAGGAGGAGGAGGAGGAGGAGGAAGAGGAGGAGGAGGAGGAGGTGGTGGAGGTGGAGGAGGAGGTATCACGTCACACCACAGACTCGTGCCATCCTTCCCTCCTTCCCTCCCTCCCTCCCTCCTTCCCTCCTTCCCTCCACGCCTCACCTGTCCCTTCCCCCAAAACCCACCTGTCACTTCAACTTACCAAGACCCAATCACCCTTCCTTTCCTCCACCCCCCCCCCTCTCTCTCTCTCTCTCCCTCTCCCTCTCCCTCTCTCTCTCTCTCTCTCTCTCTCTCTCTCTCTCTCTCTATCTATCATCTTTCCTCTCCCTCTCATTGCTTTCATGTATTTCTCCACCTGGTTTTTTTTCCTCCTCTCTTGCTTCCTTTCATCTTTTTTCCTCCTCCTCCTCCTCCTCCTCCTCCTCCTTTCCTCTAAGTCTTCCTTCATTTCGACACGTGCTTACTTTCTTCCTTATTTTTTTTTCTCCTTCTCCTCCTTCTTAGTTCAGCAGAAAGCAGGGAGGAAGGGAGGATAAGAGGAAGGGAGGAAGGGAGGAAGGGAAGAAGGGAGGAAGAAAAGAAAGGGAGGGGCTGAGGTAAGGTAACGGGTGAGGGAGGAGGGAGGAGCGTCACCCTTGTGAGTCACCACCACCATCACCACCATCACCACCACTAACATCATCACCATCACCACCACTACTGTCTTCTCATTTCTCACAAAGACCTTCTATTCCACCACCACCACCATCACCATCATCACCACCACCATCACCACCACCACCACCACCACCACCATCACCACCAGCATCGTAGCCACACACTCCCTCACACATCACACATCAATTTGGTTTATTGCAAAATTGGTCAAACGAAATTGGGGTTGCAACAGGGAGTGAGGGAGCGAGTGTGAGAGTGAGTGAGTGAGTGAGTGGGCGCACGGGTGTCTGTCTGTCTGTTCTCTCTCTCTCTCTCTCTCTCTCTCTCTCTCTCCTCTCTCTCTCTCTCTCTCTCTCTCTCTCTCTCTCTCTCTCTCTCTCTCTCAATCTATCCATCTATGTCAAAAATAATATCAGTGTGTGTGTGTGTGTGTGTGTGTGTGTGTGTGTGTGTGTGTGTGTGTGTGTGTGTGTGTGTGTGTGTGTGTGTGCTGTACAATTGCATTTCTTTTATCTCCATCAAGAGGTGTGTCACTCTTAACTTATTAATTCATGCAACGCTCGCCACTACCACCACCACTACTACTGTTACTGTTACTGTTACTACTACTGCTACTGCTACTACTACTACTACTTTAACTTCTCTCTTGTCTCTTAATCATGTATGTTTTATTTTTATTTTAGTTATTCTTTTTTCTTTCTCTGTATTCCTTCTTTTCCTCAACTCCTCTCGTATTTTTTTTTTCTATTTCTCTCTTTCTTCTCTTTCATTCTTCTCTATTCTTTCCTCCTTCACTCCCTTCTCTCTTCACTAACATCCTTTATTTTTTTTATCTCTCGTTTCTTCTTCTCTATTTCTCTTTTTCCTTTTTTTATTTGTTCTTCCACTCCTCCCTTCTTCCCTTCTTTACTCCACTCTTCCACTTCTTCAATCCACTCACTCCACCGTCCATCCATCATTATCCACTCAGAAGAATTATCCTAAACATCACAAATTTGAAGAACTGTTGTTGTTTACCGTAAAGAAAACACGACAAGAATTTGCTTTTGTATAAATGTAAAAATTGAAATAGTTTGTTTATTTGTCATTACATTTTTTGGGATTAAATGTAAAATGATCTCTCTCTCTCTCTCTCTCTCTCTCTCTCTCTCTCTCTCTCTCTCTCTCTCTCTCTCTCTCTCTCTCTCTCTCTCTCTCTCTCTTTTTTTCTTTATTATTACAAGTGGACGGTTCTTGGTGTGAAGGACAAACTTTTCTTCCCCATAACGCGTGTGAAAACGAAGCAGACGAAGAATTCCACAAAACAGATAAAAAACAATAAGAGTAAAAAAGAATAATCTAATTCACGTAAAATATTCTTTAGTATGATCACAACAGACACGTGTATGAGTAAGTGACTTGAGTACAAATATAATGAATACAGCCAAACAAAAGCAACACACACACACACACACACACACACACACACACACACACACACACACACACACACACACACACGTCTCCTTGAACTCATATCCTCTTGACAATAATATAATAAGCTCCGCCTCCCTCCTTGTCCCTGTAACAAATGAGCATCAACACGCAACCTGAACGTTATGTAATGGAGTGACGGTGATGCCAACAACTACTAAGGACAGAGAACGAAAGTTTAAGCAAAGAGACGAAATAGTACGTAAGAAGTTAAGAACAGACGTAACAACATTAAGACCACAACAGTAAAACACAAGACACTCCAATCCACGCACACACACTTACTTGCGTGTCTCAATACTTTTATGAAATTGAATGACCAGTAGATTTCATGGAGAGAGAAAGAGAGAGACAGAGAGAGAGAATAACAGAAGAAAAAAAACAGTAAATGTGTCGAGTATGGAGTAAAGTACTATAACACAATACGAGACACACTGAAAACCGCGACACTAACATGAAAATATAGTCTATGCGTTGACAAGCCTATTATTTACGTCTCCTGTGAGGTAGTACAGTACGCTCGCCTCCGTACACCGTTGACTTCCCTTCAATGGAGACTAATAAGAGGAAACGTCTGCAGGAGGAGGAGGAGGAAGAGGAAGAGGAGGAGGAAGGAGGAGGAGGAGGAGGAGGAGGAGGAGGAGGAGGAGGAGGAGGAGGAGGAGGAGGACTAATGTAATGTGTCACTGAACTTGAAGGCGAGATGCGACCTCCGTAAAATTGAAATGATTTAACGGTAGAGGACAGGCGTGGCTCTTGAAGGGAGGAAGGAAGAAGGGAAAGGAAGGAAGGAAGGAAGGAAGGAAGGAAAAGGCTCAACACTTCCTAAGACTCGTGACTGGAAGATTGTCGAAGGTTCTTGTACTGTTCCCTAAACCATGACGAGGAAGAAGAGGAGGAGGAGGAAGAGGAGGAAGGGAATAACTGTATTGATGTAGTATAGTAATCAGTTCTTCCATGTTTCCTGATGCGCCTCCCTAAGAACGTACGAATATTCATATAATTTATCCTTTCTCAACTGATCGTGGAAAGATATTGAATTTAATTGTGAATGTCGACTGTTAGAGTTTTATGTTTTTTTTTTTTTTAAGGAATAGAATAACTTTGCACAATTACTTATAAAAATAATTATAAAAAAGACGAAAGAATGGCATGATATCATAATAGAAATAAAAATAGTTTAAAAATATATATAAGAAAAAAATCAGTTAGTGGTGGTGTATATAATGGAAGGTCAGTGTAAAGATAATAATAATAATATAATAATAATAATAATAATAATAATAATACCAAGTAATAAGATAAATAAAGAATATTATTGTTCACCAAGTTTTCAATCAACACTTCAATACTTCTGGAGTGAGAGGCAATTGAACAGTCTCTCTCTCTCTCTCTCTCTCTCTCTCTCTCTCTCTCTCTCTCTCTCTCTCTCTCTCTCTCTCTCTCTCTCTCTCTCTCTCTCTCTCTCTCTCTCTCTCTCTCTCTCTCAATAATCTACATTCACGACTCACGTTTCGCCTTTATTGTTTCCTTGTTGTGGAGTAAAAGCCTCCTCCTCTTCCTCCTCTTCTTCCGCCTCCTCCTCCTCCTCCTCCTCCTCCTCCTCCTCCTCCTCCTTCTCCTCCTCCTCCTCCTCCTTCAAAACACAGAACATTTACCAGTGTCCTTCATATGAGAAGTAAAAAGGAGTACGAAGGAAGAACAGACATCAACAGTCCATGTGGCTACACTCTACCACTATAGTATCTACTTGAGACAAAAGGATAGTATAGTAGAAGGCTTCTCCCCACCCACCCTCCCCTCCCTCCCTCATTAGTCCTTCCATGAGAACAGACTGGCGAGTGTGGATGTTAATTACGATATATTAATGTGTCTCTTAGTGTCATTATATATTACGGTATCTTAAGCCTCTCTCTCTCTCTCTCTCTCTCTCTCTCTCTCTCTCTCTCTCTCTCTCTCTCTCTCTCTCTCTCTCTCTCTCTCTCTCTCTCTCTCTCTCTCTCTCTCTCTCACGGCCCCGGTAACACTCACAACAAAAGCTTCAGTCGTGTTCCGCTAACTCTCCTCCACGATGTATTGTGAAGGAGAGAGAGAGAGAGAGAGAGAGAGAGAGAGAGAGAGAGAGAGAGAGAGAGAGAGAGAGAGAGAGAGAGAGAGAGAGAGAGAGTCCATATTTGCATGTATGGTAATACTTAACCATTTATAAATATTTCAACATCTCTCTCTCTCTCTCTCTCTCTCTCTCTCTCTCTCTCTCTCTCTCTCTCTCTCTCTCTCTCTCTCTCTCTCTCTCTCTCTCTCTCTCTCTCTCTCTCTCTCTCTCTCTCACAAAAAAAATCACATTCACACACGCAAACTCATTCACAATAATCACACATACACACACACACACACACACACACACACACACACACACACACACACACACACACACACACACACACACACACACGTAATGCTCCCTAATTTTGTTGTGTAAATTTTATTGAATGTGAAAATGTGGACACCAATTCCAGATAAAATTGGAGAGAGAGAGAGAGGAGAGAGAGAGAGAGAGGAGAGAGAGAGAGAGAGAGAGAGAGAGAGAGAGAGAGAGGAGAGAGAGAGAGAGAGAGAGAGAGAGAGAGAGAGAGAGAGAGAGGGGATGTACTGTACGTGTCTATTTCTTCCTCCTCTTCCTCCTCCTCCTCTTCCTCCTCCTCACGTTATGTTGTTTTTAAAATAGTTTCTCCTTTACAAACTAATGTTTATACTTGGGTTCATGTTAATATTGGTCATCATTCTAAATTCA
>JAPQNM010000043.1:1155212-1160212 GCA_029783475.1 Metacarcinus magister
TGGCCACGCATACTATGATGGTGTAAGGCAGGAAGAGCGGCGTGACATGGTGCCATACATTCAAAGTTAGGGTTGTGTTGAACAAGTGAAGCATTGTAAGGCAGACGTTCAACACAGAATGGCCTTCATCATGTCCCGGAAGGCGGAGTGAGATGTCACACAACACACTTACAGACAAACAAAAACAAAAAGGAACACCAACATCATTATTGATATGCATTCATTATTAAAAAACACTTAAATAATGTAAATTTTTAAGTTTGTAAATACATCAATATTGTTTCTATATTTCGTGTTTCTATGCTTTATTATTAAGTGTGTGCATATATGTTATTGATTCATGAATAAATATTAAAAAGTTAAATGATTTTTTTTTATACTTTATATCCGTTTTTACTCATTGATAAACAAAATTGCACTCTCTTTTCCACTTCATTCCACACAGGTAATTCTAACAACCTCATTACAATCATGAACTCACTGGCACACACACACACACACACACACACACACACACACACACACACACGAGGCCTCAATACATCCATCAAACACACTAATACAGACTAAAATAAATACAGTCTAATTGGAACACAAGGGATTAACAGAACATGAAATGAAGCCTAAGACAGTTAACTCAATAAATAGAAACCAATACACACACACACACACACACACACACACACACACACACACACACACACACCACACACACACACATTAAATGAACCGTGGAAGGAAAATATTAAGACATTATCAGAAAATAAGAAAACCATTGAAAATTCTTGTTATTTGAGAGAGAGAGAGAGAGAGAGAGAGAGAGAGAGAGAGAGAGAGAGAGAGAGAGAGAGAGAGAGAGAGAGAGAGAAACATCGGGTACAAGGTATGTTAACTACAGTAATAGACGGTTTGGAAACTCCGAATCTCTCTTTCTCTCTCCCTCCCTCCCTTCCCTCCCTCCCTCCTTCCCTTCCTTCCTTTCTTCCCTCCTTCTCCATGACGTAATATTTACACTAACATCGTGGTGGCATTACAATTCCTTCCCTCCCTCCCTCCCTCCTTCCTTCCTTCCTTTCTTCCTTCTTAGTCAATTCTCAGGAAATCACTCCCTCCCTCCGTCCCTTCCACTCCTATTTCTTGGTATGTTACTCCTCACACCACTCCCTAAATCCAGTAACCAGTAAGCTATCTCTCTCTCTCTCTCTCTCTCTCTCTCTCTCTCTCTCTCTCTCTCTCTCTCTCTCTCTCTCTCTCTCTCTCTCATAGTCATAGGAAAGCGAATGGAAGAAGAAAAAACAAAAAATTATAGTATTCTAGATTTTCTTTATTTCTTACTCAGGTATTTTGTCATTGTATAAAACTAATTAGTAATATAATTATACACTTATGTACTCTTATGTATCCTGGACCTCAATTATCACACCCATATATATACTTAGTTCAGACATTAACCTAACCCCATCCTTTCCCCATTCTTCCTTCTACATCCCTTATTAATTAAAAAAGAACAAAATATATATATATATAGTCTAGACATCAAACTTCCCCATTCTTCCCTATCCTTCCTTCCTTCCACAACCTCGTTAAAAAAAGGGATAAAAATTAGTCTAGCAAGCAAACTTCCCCATGATTCTTCCTCCTTCGTTTTCCTTCCTTGCTGATCTATAAATAAATATCCACAAAGTCTGTTCCTTGTTGCCATGTGTTGTCTTTTCATCCGGGGACTTAGATAAATAAATAAAAATAAATAATAAATCAATAATAACGTGTCCTGGTCTTCCTACTTCGTTATTTTGAGGTTGAAAAATGAGTGGAGGTGAAAATATTTAACCTTCCTCTTACGTGTTAAAACTTTTCTTCCTTTGCCTTAGTGATAAATCTATTCCCAGAGGTGTGTAAGGAAGGAAGGAAGGAAGGAAGGAAGCAAGGAAGGAGAGATGATAAAGCATAGATGAGAGAGAGAGAGAGAGAGAGAGAGAGAGAGAGAGAGAGAGAGAGAGAGAGAGAGAGAGAGAGAGGAATAATTGTCATGAAGTTAAGAAGTTAAAGGGAATGAAATAATCCTAAGCTAATTAACTTCTCGAGGAGATCTGAGGAGGAGGAGGAGGAGGAGGAGGAGGAGGAGAAGGAGGTCGTGATGGTGTTGTGGTGTACAGAAAGGAAGAAGGGACAGAGAGGACAGTGTGTATGTATGTGTGTGTGTGTGTGTGTGTGTGTGTGTGTGTGTGTGTGTGTGTGTGTGTGTTCTGGCGCCTGACCAAACATGGCATACAGGGTAATGAGGGCAAGTGTCAACGGTAGCTCTCTTTCTCTTTCTCTCTCTCTCTCTCTCTCTCTCTCTCTCTCTCTCTCTCTCTCTCTCTCTCTCTCTCTCTCTCTCTCTCTCTCATAATTGTAAAGAAAGGAAAAGAGAATAGAGGAAAGAAATACTATTATAATGAGGAGAGAGAGAGAGAGAGAGAGAGAGAGAGAGAGAGAGAGAGAGAGAGAGAGAGAGAGAGAGATAATGACATCATCTAGATTGACGTCAGGAAGGAAAACACTTATCATATCAATTGAAGGAAGTTCTTAACCTGACTCACGAGAGGAAGATTTGAGAGAGAGAGAGAGAGATCAAGTGACACTCTCTATCTCTCTCTTTTTTTTTTTTCTCTCTCTCTCTCTCTCTCTCTCTCTCTCTCTCTCTCTCTCTCTCTCTCTCTCTCTCTCTCTCTCTCTAACAATATGATAAGAGAGAGAGAGAGCGTTACTAAATTGAGGTAAAACTTGATAATGGTCAACGCAATGGAAGTAATAGAGGAGGAGGAGGAGGAGGAGGAGGAGGAGGAGGAGGAGGAGGAGGAGGAGGAGGAGGTGAAGGAGGAGGAGGAGGAGGAGAAAAGAATAACAAACACAACAACGAAGATGATGAAGAACAAAAATATATTTAAAAAAAAAAAAAGTATAATACGAGGAAGAGGAGAATAAAGGAAGAGGAGGAGGAGGAGGAGGAGGAGGAGGAGGAGGAGGAGGAGGAGGAGGAGGAATAATGAATAGGAAGAGGAGGAGGAGAGAGAATGGATAATGAATAGGAAGAGGAGGAGGAGAGAATGGATAATGAATAGGAAGAGGAGGAGGAGAGAATGGATAATGAATAGGAAGAGGAGGAGGAGAGAATGGATAATGAATAGGAAGAGGAGGAGGAGAGAATGGATAATGGATAAGAGGATGAATTAATGATGATGCAGGGAAGGAAGAGTAGAATCAGGAATTAATGGCTGGGCGGTAATGGTAGGAAGGGGAAGGGAGGATAGGTTAGGTTAGGAGGGAGGCGTAAATGGGGCTTAATGGGGAAGGGAAGGGAAGGGAAGACAAGGGAAGGGAAGGCGAAGGGGAAGGGGAAAGGGAAGAGAAGGGAAGGGGAAGGGAAGACAAGGGAAGGCAAGGAAAGAGAAGGGAAGGGGAAGGGGAGGAGAAGGGGAAGGGAAGGATGAGTGAGAGGTGTGGTGGAAAGGAGCAAGGAAGAAGGGATGGAGAGAAGGAGGGAAGGATGGAGGGGAGGAGGGAGGGAAGGAGTGTTGGGGAGGTAATGCACAAGGCGCCAGTGTTCTGACCCCCACCTATCCTCCTCCTCCTCCTCCTCCTCCTCCTCCTCCTTTCCGTACCTCGCCACTCCTCCCAAACAAATTTTTTACATCCAAGATATGCTCATAGTCGTAGTAATAGTAGTAGTAGTAGTAGTAGTAGTAGTAGTAGTAGTAGTAGTAGTAGTAGTAGTAGTAGTAGTAGTAGTAGTAGTAGTAGTAGTAGTAGTAGTAGTAGTAGTAGTAGTAGTAGTATAGTAATAGTAGTAGTAGTAGTAGTAGTAGTAGTAGTAGTAGTAGTAGTAGTAGTAGTAGTAGTAGTAGTAGTAGTAGTAGTAGTAGTGGTAGTGGTAGTGGTAGTAATAATAAATATGAAACCTGATTTATTTTTTCATCTCTCTACTAATGAAAGAGGTCTTGTGATTAGTATGACTGCAAACGTATATATTTCCTGTTCATTGCACGTGACTCATACACTCAACTGTCATCTATTTCCTCCTCCTCCTCCTCCTCCTCCTCCTCCTCCTCCTCCTCTTCTCCTCCCCCTCCTCTCCTCCTCCTCCTCCTTCTCTTCTTCCTTTGATAACATTAGCGAAAAAATGAAGAATTACCATTTAACCTCCAACCCAACTGTCCTCTTCACACACACACACACACACACACACACACACACACACACACACACACACACCTGCCATCTGCTCCCCTCTCCCAACACACACCTGTCACGCTTCACCTCGCTTCGCATCTGCCGTGTGTGTGTGTGTGTGTGTGTGTGTGTGTGTGTGTGTGTGTGTGTGTGTGTGTGTGTGTGTGTGTGTGTGTGTGTGTTTGTAAGTTTTTTTTGTGAAGAGAGAGAGAGAGAGAGAGAGAGAGAGAGAGAGAGAGAGAGAGAGAGAGAGAGAGAGAGAGAGAGAGAGAGAGAGAGAGAGAGAGAGAGATTGTCACTTTTTGGCATCCATGAGTCTCTACCTCGCCCACATCTGTGACCCCTTCACCCACACCTGGCCTGCACACACACACACACACACACACACACACACACACACACACACACACACACACACTCCTGTCTCTCTCTAACCTTTACGCATCAACATTAAATTAAGTCGATCTTTCTTCTTCTTCTTCTTCTTTTTTCCCGCTATAATTAGTGGAACCTTGACTTACTTACTTTTACTTGTTCGTAGATAAGACTAAAGAAAAGAAAACAACACCTTTCACCTGCATGTGTCAATATACAGGTAAATAATTATATAACTAATCACCTCATTAATTAACAAACAAATATACAAACTAAATAACTGAAAACCTAATTAATTTACTAACTAAATAAATAATAAATGAGAGTTAAAGAAAATAGGAAATTATTTATTAGTAAAGTTTAAAATTCGATGAGGATGAATTTATTCGTTACTAAAAGAAAATTAATAAATA
>JAPQNM010000043.1:1172712-1180051 GCA_029783475.1 Metacarcinus magister
TATATACAGTACACCCACTCAAACTTGTGTCATAATTCTTCGTACGTGCTCAAGGTTAAGGTGTTTACGGGACTTGAACGAAACATTTTGAACTACCACTTAAAGGTCCAAGTAGTTAAGGGTCTGAGTGGTAGTTAAGGAGTTACAATATTTCACTAAAGACGTTATCGGGTTGTTTATCGGCAAGTGAGTGAGGATTTATCGGTGTTAAACCAGCGGGAGAGGAGGTGTGCAATGTATGTATGTATGTATGTGTGTATGTATGTATGTGTGTGTATGTGTGTGTGTATGTATGGATTGATGGTTACTAATGGTGGTGGTGGTGGTGGTAGTGGTGTTGGTGGTACTATTACTACTACTACTACTACTACTACTACTACTACTACATATATACATACATACACAAAAGGTAACTCAGTAGCATGAAAACCAGGACAAGGATAACAATTTTCCCTTCAACACACACACACACACACACACACACACACACACACACACACACACACACACACACACACACACAAGATTAACATTAACCTTGGCAGACTCACTGAACTAAATTTGGCTTCGTCCTCCCCTCCTTCCCTCTCCCTTCAGACCAATAACTCGACTCTTCCTCTAACTCAACACTGACTAACACTCGACCCTCACACCTCCTCCTCCTCCTCCTCCACAATGGCGGTACTTAGAGATGCTTCGATTATCCTCCTCCTCCTCCTCCTCCTACTCCTCCTCCTCCTCTCTTTCTGTTTTCATTCTTGGTATTGCTATTACTTTTACTTCCTACTCATCTTACACTGTCATTTTTTTTTCGTATGTGTGTGTGTGTGTGTGTGTGTGTGTGTGTGTGTGTGTGTGTGTGTGTGTGTGTGTGTTTTGGAGTTTAAAATATGGGTACTTGAATATTACCAAGTACATTCAAGTACAAACAAACAAGTACATTGTATTTAATCAAAAGTTCTAAGGTCAGACTCGTATTGGGAGGGAGAAACATAAAGGAGTGTTGACCTTACGATGTGTTCCTGACCCTAACGTGACCCTGAAGGCCCTTGGGAGGCTGCATGAAGGGCGCCGCTGCTGCCCTCCGTCATCAACATCAGGAGGAGTAGGAGGAGGAGGAGGAGGAGGAGGAGGAGGAGGACATGTTTGTTTTGATTTCTAAGATGGACAGTGTAGTTGAAGGGATGGGATGAAGGGAGACAGCAAGGAAGGCAAGGAAGGGAAAGGAAGGGAAGGATAGAGAAGAGATGTGAAAAATAAGGGAAAGGAAAGGGAAGGGATGGGAAAAGAAGGAAAGAGAAGGGAAAGAAAAGGAAAGGAAAGGGAAGGGAAGGGCAGGGAAAAGAATTAAAGGAAACAAGTGATGATGGTTAAAAATGAATGAATAAATTAATTAATAAATGAATGAATAAAAGAAAAAGCAAGAAGGGAAAACAAAACAATAAAAAAAATATTATAAACTATGAATCTTATAAGTAAAAATAAGTAAATTTGTGTGTGAGAGAGAGAGAGAGAGAGAGAGAGAGAGAGAGAGAGAGAGAGAGAGAGAGAGAGAGAGAGAGAGAGAGAGAGAGAGAGAGAGAGTAAGTGGCCGGAAGTTCCTTGAGGTTTCAAAAGTAAGGTCGCATAACAGAGAGAGAAAAATTAAAACAAACAAAAGAAATTATTAAACAAACAATAAGGACAAAAGAAGAACACCAAGGAGGAGGAGGAGGAGGAGGAGGAGGAGGAGGAGGAGGAGGAGGAGGAGGAGGAGATATGGATGGTAGACTCAAAATGAAAAGAAAGGGAGAGAGAGGAATGAAAGAGCCTATATAATAATTAGAGAGAGAGAGAGAGAGAGAGAGAGAGAGAGAGAGAGAGAGAGAGAGAGAGAGAGAGAGAGAGAGAGAGTGTGTGAGAGAGTGAGAGTGTGTGTGTGTGTGTGTGTGTGTGTGTGTGTGGTGGTGGTGGGCGTGATCGCATTTCTCTCAAAACCGCATGAAAGAACAGCTTAGGTTACGTCTGTCTGTCTGTCTGTCTGTCTGTCTGTCTGTCTGTCTATCTGTCTGATCTGATCTGAAGACGATGGATGGATGGATGGATGGATGGATGGATGGATGGATGGATGGATGGATGATGATGGATGGATGGATGGATGGATAATTACACGAGCATCCTTGGCCTTGACGATGTTAGATTAGGTCAGGTTAGGTTAGGTCAGGTTAGGTTAAGGAAGGAAGGAAAAGGAGAGAGGGAAAGGAGGGAAGAGTAAGGGAAGGTAGGAAGGATGGAAGTAGGGAAGAAGGGAAGAAAGGATGAGGGAAGGAGGAAAGGAGAGAAGAGTTAAAGGAAGGAAGGAAGGAAGGATGGAAGGAAGAGGGAAGGAGGAAAGGAGAGAAGGGAAAGTGGGAAGGAGAGAAATAATAAGTGCAAGCAAAGAAAGGAAGGAAGGAAGGAAGGAAGGAAGGAAGGAAGGAAGGAAGAAGGTTCTCTCTCTCTCTCTCTCCCATGTATGCCAGTCCCCCCCCTCCCCCCCCTCCCTCTACCGCCCCCTCCCCGTATTTCCCCAAAGGTAAGAAGGGTATTTTGGGATGATGATGATGATGATGATGATGATGATGATGATGATGATGATGATGATGATGATGATGAATAACAAACAAACAACAACAACAACAACAATAATAAAACACTTAAAATCGTGACATATATTTTCCTGCAAATGTCCAGAAGAAAGAAGAAAAAAAAACTAACATTCCTCTTCTTTTTTTTTTCTTGTCTTTTTTTTCTTGTTATTCTCGCCGGTCTCGAAGTGTGTGTGTGTGTGTGTGTGTGTGTGTGTGTGTGTGTGTGTGTGTGTGTGTGTGTGTGTGTGTGTGTGTGTGTGTGTGTGTGTGTGTTGGTCTGGGCATCTTCCATCCTCCCTCTTCTTCATTCCTCATTCCTCCTCCTCCTCCTCCTCCTCCTCCTCCTCTCCTCCTCCTCCTCCTCCTCCCACCTTGTTATATTTAGAGTATGAGAGGCGCTGCACCAAGAAAGAGAGAGAGAGAGAGAGAGAGAGAGAGAGAGAGAGAGAGAGAGAGAGAGAGAGAGAGAGAGAGAGAGAGAGAACTGCCATCTAGTGAGTGAAAATTAAACTGATTATTAACGTCACTGCCATATATCAGGAAAATATGAAAATAAATGAAAATAATAAGTTGTAGTATAGAAGATCCTTTTTTGAGTTAGAATTTTTTTTTCTCTCTCTCTCTCTCTCTCTCTCTCTCTCTCTCTCTCTCCTCTCTCTCTCTCTCTCTCTCTCTCTCTCTCTGAATGACAGGAATGGTACCGGGGTTAAATTCCTGCCGGCGAGGTGAGGTGAGTGAGGTTAAGGTTAGGTTATAAGGTCCACGCATCGTATTGCATCACTAACGTTGTACATAGAGTAAGGAAGGAAGGGTCACAGTTACAAGGAAGGGTCACAGTTACAAGGCAAGTCACCAGAGGGATTATACTATACTAGATTGGGGTTTTTTTTTCGTTTTTGTTTTGGTAAGTAAAGTTTCAATATAATACTTTTTGATTTCTAACTTTTTCTTCTTTCTTTTTTTCCTTCTTCTACTCATTGTTTTTTTTCAGAGATACAAATATTTTTTTTAATTTCTGACTTTTTCTTCTTTCTTTCTCCTTATTTTCCTCCTCCTCCTCCTCCTCCTTCTCTTCTTTCTAACAAATGATATGCATGTTTTTCTTAACTTACATAATTTAACACAACTCCTCCTTCTCTTTTTCTCCTTCATCTTCAAATTACACGATTTTATTCTGACTTGTTTACTTAATTCTTGACGCCACCACCACCACCACCACCACCACCACCACCACCACCACCACCACCATTACCACCACCACCACCATCACCATTACCTCCTCCTACAAGAGCTATGAATGTAGTCCTTATTCATTCTGTGTTGTTTTTATTATTAGTGTTGTTGCTAGGAGGAGTGAATTTTTCTTTCCCTACCACTGCAGAGCCCTTCAGTGAGGCGCCCTTAGACTACCACATCACCTAAAAAACTACCACACTACCACACACACACACACACACAACATACATAGGAGCAAAGACTGCGCCCGGGGGTAGGGATCTGATCTGAACGATAACTTTTGCTTGTCCTTGAAAAAGGGGGGAAGAATCCAGTAGCCATGACTTGCACGCGTTTATTTGTTTTCTCTATTTTTATAGAAAAAAGTCCGTTAATCGTTGTTGTAGTCAACTGACTATTTACAATCCTATAAATAAGGACCCCGATTGCGAGTGCAGTAGGCGGACACGAGGTTCTCAGCCTCAAATACTAAAGAAAAACGACACCAAAAAACCCTCTATGAGAACCTTTGTTAAACGCCCAGTTAGCGAGTGCGTCCCACGTCTACCAACCAATATCGCGACATACCACTCACTGTCTGGCTCCGCAAAGTCTGCATACTAGCCGTCTTTTGTGACCGTAGATACGTTGCTCGAACGGGAAGGCACGTGGGGCGTGAGAGGAAGGTTTTTGCTTAGTGTGTTCACCCGCCATAGCAAGCACCTGACCCAGTCCCGACACCGGACGGCGCACACTAGCCCAAAGCTTACAACAGAATAGTAATAAATTAACGTGACTGAAGCTGTGTTGCATAATGAAGAGTGGAAGACAACTTTTTAACACAAAAATGTTAGCCAACCCGCCTCCCACCCCACAAACTGCAGGCTTTAGGCGGCCCACCCAGCAGCTCTGTTTTTATAGAAAAATCAAATAAAAAATTCTTTTAGTTTAAAAAAAAAATCTTAGAGACAGTAAGCCCGGTAAATCAGACAAGAACCATCCGCAATCGCAGTTCCAGTATAAGCCAAACCCTCCATCATCACATGATTTTACTATCGAATCGAATAATTTTGCCGGTGCTCTCAAATAATCATTCCGATGTGCCCTCTCGTGATTCCCGAATTCTTTGACCCATATTTGTCTGCTAGTGAATACTATCAGCGCTCTACCATATTTAATTGTTCTGACATCACATCCGCCTCTTTTTCTGTCTTCCCCCTCCACCACTCCTTCCTGTCCCCTCCTTTCCTCATTAGTATGGGCTTGTCCTCTAGCCACATCCGAGTAGTGTGGCTAACGATTCTTCTCCCCTTCAGCATCTTTTTTTCCGGCCTGGTCTGCTTTGTTTACTACTGCAACGCAAGCGGCGTCATCCGCCGATCCAGTCATTTTACTAGCGTGGGAGGCCCGTGCTGACCATGGTACAAACCGGACAAGAGAGAAAAAGGCCAACAAAGAAGCATCCAAGGCACGCCGTTTTTCGTCGACTTTTGTGAGGACGGGGAAGGGGGTCCCACCTCAATTTGCACCAAATACTACACCACGTAGTTACTACTAGTGATTTGGTCCTCACGTGTTAAGAACCTACTCAACTACAAGCGCGACGAGGTCAAAAGAAGTCCGCAGCGTCGAATTGTTGCCTCTACAAGAGGGCCTCGCCTGGCACTATTCTTCATAACAGAAGCGAGAAATAACTTTGGGAATGAACTGTACAGGTATGTAGTATAAGGCCCAGAGAATCCTCACTGATCATAAAACGTGGTAATTGACGAGTGAGTAGCTCTGCCATTGCGTCACACGGGCACTAATGATCCCTGGAAACAGCAACAGATACTGCTTTTAATCCAATCTGTGTCTTGAAAATCTAGTCTCAATCTTTTCCAATTCTTTCATTCAAAACCTCTCATGATCTCTTCAACAGAGCACGATATCCAAACTGCACATTACCCACCCGTTCACTCTTACTAACCTTCCTCCCTTCACACAACACGGTACATATATATGTCACACATGGATCTGACTAGTTACACTGGTTGAAGCTCATTATTGAATATTCTTTTATCTGTGTGTGTACATGAAGAAAAAAGTTGCTTAGCTATGTCGTTCACTCTCAGGGATGATGTATGGTAGGAGTTTAAGGTAAATTGTTATGTTTTTTTTTTTTTTTTTTTTTTTTTTTTTTTTTTTGTTTTTTTTTCTTTTTTTTTTTTTTTTTTTTTTTTTAGTTTTTTTTTTTTATTTATGTTTTTTTTATCTTTTTTTTTTTTTTTTTTTTTTTTATGTAGTATTTTTTTTTTTTTTTCTTTTTTTGTCTTTTTTTTATTTTTTTTTTTTTTTTCTGTTATATTTATTTTTTTTTTTTATTTCTATTTTTTTTTTTTTTTATTTATTTTTTTTTATTTTATTTTTTATTTTTTTTGTTTTTTTATATTTGTTTTTTTTCTTTTTTTTTTTTATTTTTTTTTTTTTCTTTTTTTTTTTTTTTTTTTTTGTTTTTCTTCTTTTTTTTTTTTTTTTTATTTTTTTTATTTTTTTTTTTTTTATTTTCTTCTTTCTTTTTTTCTTTTTTCTTTTTTTTTATTATTTTTTTTTTTTTTTTGTTTTTTTTCTTTTTTTTGTTTTTTATTTTTTTTTGTTTTATTTTGTTTTATATATATCTCTTTTGTATTTTTTTATATTTTCTTTGTATGTATTTTTATTTATGTTATGTATTTTATATATATCTATATTCTTTTGTTTTTATGTCTTTTTTTTTCTATTTTTTTTGTATGTGTATGTCTTTTTGTGTATTTTATCTTTTATGTATTTTATTTTATTATATTTTCTGTCTATATATATGTTTTTTATTTTCTATATTTTTATCTATGTTTTGTTTTGTATATCTATCTTTTTTTTTATGTGTTTTTTTTTTTGTTTTATATATTATGTTTTTTGTTTTTTTCTTTTTATTTTTTTATATATATATGTCTGTATTTTGTATTTTTTTCTATGTATTTTGTTTTTATCTCTTTTTTTTTTTTTTTTTTTTTTTTCTTTTGTTTCTTTTTCTTTTTTTTATTGATTTTGTTTTTTTTTTTTTTTTTACTATTTTTTTTTTTTTTTGTTTTTTTTTTTTTATTTTTCGCATTTTTTTTTTTTTTTTTTTTTTGTTTTTTGTTTTTTTTTTGTTTTTTTTTTTTTTTTCCCCTTCATTCTCCATAGAAGACTTTTCATTCATCAAAAAAAAAGTTCCTCTGCTCTCCTCTCAGATTAAAGGTGCTATATCCATCGAATCTCCGCGGGAATCATCCCATACTTTCAAATCAATTAACGCTATAATGCTCATGGCTCTCCACATGTCTTCAGGTCCATATCGACATATTTATATAAGTATGTTCAATACACCTGCACTTGCCCAACACATGTCTACCTCCGGCCAGCCCGCAACCCGCGGGAGGCAGCATAGAAGAACCAGGGCGTCGTCGTGTAACGCTACTTTTCGCTAACGCGAATAGGTAACCAACAAATCCAAGCGC
>JAPQNM010000043.1:1185151-1190151 GCA_029783475.1 Metacarcinus magister
AAAACAACAAGAAAACAAACAAAAAAAACTGTGACAACGCTTAAAGAGGAAAAACAGAGAGAGAGAGAGAGAGAGAGAGAGAGAGAGAGAGAGAGAGAGAGAGAGAGAGAGAGAGAGAGAGAGAGAGAGAGAGAGAGATAATGAAGCCTTGACGTCCCCCTGTGGCTGTAACTTGAAGCCCCGCGGCCGCAGCTCCGGGCAAGGGATGGCTGAAGGAAGGAAGCCAAGGTTGCAGGGGGGTGTGAGGGCAATGGGGTGCAGGGGGGCGGGGGGGGGCGTTGGCAATTAAGTAAACAAACGTGTTTATGCTCTGTTTGCCTAGAGGGAAAGGAAGGCGAGGTGGAAGGAGGGGAAGGAAGGAGGGAAGAGGGGAATAGAGAAAAAGAAAGAAAATCGGGTGTGGTAAGGAGGAATGTGAGAGAAGGAAGGAAGGAGGGAAGGAAAAAGAAAGAAAAAAAAGAGGTAAGAAGGAATGTGGGAGAGAAAGGAAGGAAGAATGAAGGAAAAAGAAAAGAAAAAGAGGGAGGTAAGGGTGTATGTAAGGAAAGGGATGCAGGAGGGAAGGAAGGATGAAAAAAAGAAAGAAAAGAAAAATAGGGAGGTTAGGAAGTATGTGAGAGAAGGATGCAGGAAGGAAAAGATAAAAAAAAGATATAAAAAAAAAGTTAAGGAATTATGAAGAAAAGATAAAAGATAGAAGGCAAATGAAAGGAAAAAAGTGATGAAGGAAGGAAGGAAAGTAGGGAAGAAGAAAGTAGGTGAGAGAGAAAGGAGGTGAGGAAAAAGAGTGAGATTAATGAGGGAAGGAAAGGAGGTACTGTTATGAGGAGGTGGAGAAAGACATGGGTGAGGGATGAGGAAGGGAGGAAAGGAGGGAGGGAGAGAAGTGAGGGATGGAGGGAGGGAGAGAAGGGAGGGTAGATGAGGGTAGGTGATGAGAAATTTGATAATGAAGTAAAGGGTAGAAACAGAGGAGAAGAGAAGAGAAGGAAAGAAGAAGAAAGGGAAGGCAAGGAAGGGTGAAAATATAGACTGTGACATAACGAGAAGAAGAATGTGACATACGACCAAGATGAATGGATGGAAAACAAAACAATGTGTGTGTGTGTGTGTGTGTGTGTGTGTGTGTGTGTGTGTGTGTGTGTGTGTGTGTGTGTGTGTGTGCCAAGGAAAAGTCTCATTAAGTATTTACAACATTCTTCATATATTCTTTTCTACATTCTGCAATTATTATTATTATTGTTATTTTTTCATTGTAACCTTCATTTCTCCTTGGCTATAAATTTCAATGTTTTCCTCAATATAAAAGGTAAGAAAATTGACCTTGAAATATATGGAAATCTACTTAATTAATTGCCTCCGAGGTCATTAAGTAGAGTAATTAATTAATTCTCACTTTTCGGGGATTGAGAAAGTTAATATTATCTTCCTCTTTTAAGATTTTATATCGTTTATATTTTCTATCAAAGTTGAATACAATAAACATAAAATAATAATAATAATAATGATAATGATAATAATAATACATTCCCACTCCTTCCTGTACCTGGATCCCACACACACACACACACACACACACACACACACACACACACACACACACACACACACACACACACTTCCTCACTTGATCTAATTATTCCCCTTCCTTCATGGCGGGAGGAAGGAGGAGGAAGAGGAGGAGGAGGAAGGAGGAGGAGGGATGAAAGAAAAAGAAAAAGAAAGAAAAAATAACCGAAGGGGAGTTACTAGAGACGGAGGAAGGAAGTTTGTGTTCCTGTGTGTATGTGTATGTGTGTGTGTGTGTGTGTGTGTGTGTGTGTGTGTGTGTGTGTGTGTGTGTGTGTGTGTGTGTGTATGGTGTGGCAGGCAAGAAGGCAGAGGGAGAGGGAGAGACTTCTTTTCTGTCAAGTCTAACTAAACTAATCCAACTAATTCTTGCAGCGCTTGACGGAAATCGTTGCGTGAGAGAAGAGAAGAGAAGAAGAGGAACTTACGACTGTTTATGTGGCTTCAGGATGACGGAGATAAGGAGGAGGAGGAGGAGGAGGAGGAGGAGGAGGAGGAGGAGGAGGAGGAGGAGGAGGAGGAGGAGGAGGAGAGGGAAGAAGAAGCACAGAGGGTAGAGAAAGGAGGGAATGAACTCAACTCAGTACATAAAAACACCAAGAATGAGATGGATATGAAGACAAAACCAAAAACAACACGACAGAATAGGAGGAGAAAGAGAGAACGAAGGAAAGGAAGGAAGGAAGGAAGAAAGACACTAAATAATCAAAGAGAGAAGGAAATTGAAGGAGGAAATATACATAAAGGAATGATAATAGGATAAAGGGAAAGAAAAAAAAAGGAGAGAGAGAGAGAGAGAGAGAGAGAGAGAGAGAGAGAGAGAGAGAGAGAGAGAGAGAGACATTACAGAAGGCTTGGTGGGCAATGCAACAGCAGGAAGAAGAAGAAGAAGAAGAAGAAGAAGAAGAAGGGAGGAAGGAATGAAAGTAGGGCGGTACGGTACAGTGTTGTGGGCGGGGTAGGGGCAGGAAGGGGGAAGGGGGGCAGGAAGGGGGGCAGGGCAGTACCACAATAGATAGGGGGGCGAGGCAGGAATGTCCTTTGACTCATACACACTACCTGACGAAGACGCTGAAGAAGGAGGTATTATAAAGAAGCTGACGAAGGTGATACAAATATTAATGATTATAACGCACAAGCTGACGTTACTGACTGACTAACTCGCTGACGTGACTGGCTGGCTGACTGACTAATGTTTGGTATTCTTGAAACGCTGACTAACTGATTTGGAATGTGCTGAGAGAGACTGATAGAAGGTACACGAGGTAGTGGCGGTGGTGGTGGTGGTGGTGGTGGTGGTGGTGGTGGTGGTGGTGGTGGTGGTGGTGGTGGTGGTAGTAGTGGTGAAGAAGGGAAAGGAAAAAGGACTAAGATTATTATATAGAAGGGAATGTGAAGTCTGTTTGTCTGTCTGTCTGTGTGTCTATCTGTTTGGTGACGATAGAATACAAGCTAACGAAGGAAGGAGAAAAGATGAAGAAAGGATAATTAAAAGAGAAAATAATAATAATAATAATAATAATAGTAATAATAATGATGATAATAAAGGATGCATATGGCCGCAGAAATTAGCACATGAGAAAGGGAAAAAACTTTACATATTGGCAAAGGGATAGAGAGAGTGGTACTACTGACTCACTCTCTCTCTCTCTCTCTCTCTCTCTCTCTCTCTCTCTCTCTCTCTCTCTCTCTCTCTCTCTCTCTCTCTCTCTCTCTCTCTCACACACACACACAGACAAAAACAAGTCAAAAGATATTAGAAAAAAAGAAGTAGACGATACAGAGACATGAGAGAGAGAGAGAGAGAGAGAGAGAGAGAGAGAGAGAGAGAGAGAGAGAGAGAGAGAGAGAGAGAGAGAGAGAGAGAGAGAGAGAGAGCAAGGATGCCAACAGTCTGCCAGGTGACCCTCCACCACCACCACCACCATCACCACCACCACCACTACCACCACCACCATCATCACCTCCACCACCACCACCACCAGGAACAGAAATAGCGGACCGTAAAAAGGCCGGAGCAACGTACAGCCCTCCATCACACACACACACACACACACACACACACACACACACACACACACACACACACACACACACACACACTCTCAATTGAGGGAGAGAGAGTGAGATAAAAAAACCTTCCCCAAAATGCATCAACAATTTAGTGGAAAGGAAAACGAAAAAGAGGATTAAAAAACTAATATAACCAGTTCTTGAATAAAAAAATAAATAAATAAATAAAATAAAAATACACGAAAACAAGAAGGGAATGAATGAATAAGAAAACAAATAACAAAAAATACACCTAAGAAAATAAAAAAAACTCACACACACACACACTAAATACAATAAAAAAAATTAGGGTAACATCTATATATCTTTACGAAGAAAATGCGTGCCCGTAAGGTGGTCACATTTTTATTATATACTTACTGTTTGGCAGAAAACTTGGCAACGAATGTGAAATACTTAGCTTAGCCTCGAGGCCACGTTAGACTGCAGCCCCCACACACACACACACACACACACACACACACACACACACACACACACACACACACACTCAGGCAGGCAAGCAAAGACGAAGAAAGAGAAGGGGAAGGAGAAGGAGGAGGAGAATAATAATAAGGTGATAATGATGATGAATAAGGTGAAGAAAAGAAGAAAAAGAAGAACAAGAAGAAGAACAAGATCAAGAAGAAGATAAACGATGGCGGTGATAGTAATAGCAATGACACCACCACAGCTCAAACAGGCACAAGGCTTCCTTCCCCTTCTTCCCCCTCCAACACCTCCTCCCCAACAATCCCCTCCTCCCTAAACACAGGGTCGCTCCCCCACCTTTTACCCCCCTGCCGCCCCCCCCCCCTCTTCCTTTTCCTTTCCATGTGGTGTTTGGTCACAATAAGCTGAGGTTATGAAGTTGTTTACAAGTATTCGGCACGTTTTGAGGCGTTAGGTTTGGTGTTTCACTCACTCACTAACTCACTCACTAACTCACTCAATCATTCACTCACTCACGAGATAATAATAATAATAATAATAATAATAATAATAATACATTTCATCCATCCCTACTCATTATCGAAATATCATACATACTATATATATATAATAAACATTTTTTTAAGTTCATCTATTTCCAACGTCACGTCACCTGATTGGCTTAGCTTAGCGTGGCGTGGCGTGACGTCCAATAGGAAAGCTGGAATGCTACTGAACTGAGGAAGGAGTGAGGTCATGCAATTATAAAAAGGGTTCGTCCCTAAAAGAATTTGGAATCTCAACACTTTTCCTTCCTTTCGGTTTTATGTGGAGTTCAATTCTGCCTCAAGTATATACAAAGGTAAATCAATACAAGGTTGAGTCTATGTGGAAAGGAAAAGTAAATGAATAAATAGTAAATATAAAGTTAAAGTTGACGATAAAAA
>JAPQNM010000043.1:1195151-1230151 GCA_029783475.1 Metacarcinus magister
CTCTCTCTCTCTCTCTCTCTCTCTCTCTCTCTCACAAACAAACACAAATACAAACACACACACATAAACACAAACATACTCACACACCAAAAAAAACATAACTGATAAAATAAGCTAATAAAAAAATTTCTATCCTAACCTTCTGACACTGCCGCCAAAACCTCCTTGAATTGGCATCACTAATATGTCTGGCACGAGTCACCCGCCAATTATTGTAGCAGATCGTAGGAGACTTTGAAAAAACATTAGGCTACGCAATCAGTTACTCACTTTTACTCATATCTATCCTAAAATTAATCTGTTTTTTGGCCTATTACAACATATAATAAATACAAATATAACCAACACAAAACGAAAATACTATAAAAATATCATAGTTTATAAGGTATAGGTCTCTTCTAAGTTTTGTTTCCATCTCAAACTGGTCAAACGGTCTAGCTTCTACCAGACTCCTTATCAACACAGTAAGAAGATCTGGTATTAACATGCATTTCCTGGCTAGCAATAAACCTAATTCGCAGCTAGGATAGACAGGGCAATGCTTACTTCTGAGTTAATCATTCTCATCTCGATACTATACTATACTGTAATCAAGAAAGAATTGATAGCGAATAAAGTGATTTCAACGCGGTGTGAACGATATAATGTAACTGAGAGAGACATAGTAACAAACTATATATAGTGACCATACTAAATATAGTACATATGTCCTTCCTACTTCCTTCCTTCCCCTTACCTCCTCCCAGGACACACACAGACCCACACACACACACACCTGCCCTTCTTAACTTCCTTCTCACCCCACACACCACCCGGCGTCTCCCTTCCCATACATACACACGTGGGATTACACACTTATAAGGAACTTGCACATACCTTTGCTCTAGGTGAAGATGGGAATCCCTAGTTTGGCCAAATTCCGTAAGAGTTACACCTGGTTCAGAATTTTTGAAAGGTCTGTAAGAGGTTGATTACAAAGGGCGTCGTACACCCGCACTCCGAAAGGGCTCGCACACGACTGTCGCTTCTCATCTCTCTCTCTTTGCTCTTGGCAACTCCTCCTTAGGTTGCCATCACCACCACTGCCCTAAATTCACCGCACATAAGCCATTGACTATTTATACTACATTGTTTCATTTGGGTATGTTAGAGCGAGTTCATGGCAGACTCGTACGGGAAATGCCCATGAGGAATGCTATGTAGAAGAAAGAAAAATGACGGATGGGAAAAATGTATGGTTTGGAGCTGTTTCCGTTTGACATATTCAGTGCCATTGGGCTTCCCAGCATCTTCATCTCATGCCCGGGTGCTCCTTCAGCGTGACACTCTCTGCGCTCTGGCTAACATCAAAACCTGCCGCTCTTAATACTAAATACTCAACACAGCCTCCAGTTTTACTATAAAAATTTAGTTTGTGTCATTCAAAAACTGATATTTCCATTTGTAACGAGAGATATTGCAATACTGAACTTTTCTTCCTATGGTCACCAGCTCGGAGGAAATAATTGATTCATATTTTTGAGTCCACATGACACGTACAATGTTATAATATCTCAATAACCTTACATTTTACTGAAATTTTGAATATTCTGTGCGGTAAATGTGCTTGATGTTCCTTGGTCTGTACGATGTTAACTCTGGCAAATGTCTTCAAGTCACTTTGTTTTGCTTCCCCTCTATTATTCTTTTTAACGAGCACACTCACCTAACAAGATGCATCACTGACTCCTTCAAAATAAGGTGGCAGAGGACGATAAATTTAGAACCCACGTGCTGACAACCTAATTCTCTCTCTCTCTGTCTCTCTCTTTTTCTCTCTCTCTCTCTCTCTCTCTCTCTCTCTCTCTCTCTCTCTCTCTCTCTCTCTCTCTCAGAAGATAGATAGGTAGATAGATAGATAAATAGATAGAGATAGATAGATTGATAGAGAGAGAGAGAGAGAGAGAGAGAGAGAGAGAGAGAGAGAGAGAGAGAGAGAGAGAGAGAGAGAAAGCGAGAATACATACATAGTTCTATAGAGATAGATTTATTTCCCTAAAAATCAACATTCAAGTGTGGCAGATGATACATCAGAGATAACACTGTTGATGCTGATTGGGGAAAAGATGTTTAAATAATCCCTTCGATAGGTAGCTAGTTGTAGACCATATAGTTCTGCAAGGGTTAATGAGAGCACTACCCTCTCATCAAGAAGCTTCAGATCACAAGCCGAGCACTACCACAGAGCCACTCGTCAGTGTTAGGTGCACAGGAGCTGCCTTGTGTAGGTCAACTGGCCTTTTGCAGCCTCCTTATTTTCTTATGTCCCCCTCGCTGATTGGGCAAGGAGACACCCTATCGTAAGCAACACAAGGCAATTACTGTGTTACACCTGCCTTGATTCTCATTTGTTGTCCAGGTAAATACAATAATTCTAATAAGTTTTCTAACACCATTAATTAATTTGATTGTCTTTTGGAGTTGAAATTAAGTACTTGTAGCAGGTAAGTATACTCATTTGGTAGTAAGGTCACATCTTACAAGAGGTTAATATCAGTTGATAATGTCTAAGTGACTACAAGATATGTGGAGATTCTTCATGAGAGCTAAGAGGAAAAGGTGCATCTTATCTTACCTATTTTGGCACCCGTTTCCTTGACCTCCACAGAAGAGTTCCCTTTTGTTTCTGTCCATACATTTTACTTCTGCACACTCCATCCCTCTCTATTTCTTATTTTATCCCTACTCTCAGTTATCCCAATACCATGTCTCTCCAGTTTATAGAATGTCTTCCTCTCTTTGATGGCCTGGGCTCGGATATGAGAGAAGGGCCTAGATACCAGCATGACAGGTGATAGATGCAGGTGGAAAAGGCTCATCAAGAACAGCGACCCCGTATAAAGATGGGTTAATAAAGCTGACAAAGAAGTATTCATTATCTTTAACTTTTATTCCATACCCGTCTTACTTGGTTGTCAGTACATTTATTCCATCATGCATAGCTTCCTTATATTCTTATGTTCTAATCCCTTTTTATTTCAATGCTTACCGTCCTTTTTTTCATTATATACTCTATAGATACAATCATTTCCTCCCTTGTACATAAAGGTCTTTCTCTCGTCTCACCTTCTTCCTACATGTCCTACGGTTTGGTTTATGTATATTAACTTCTGCATTTCTAAAGACCACCATTTAATATAGATAGTCACCATCTATTTATCACTACCATTATGTATTCTTAATGTATGTGGGGGATACAAGTCTCATATTACAGAAACCTTTATTACAAAAACAAGTACAAGGTTAACATTTACACCTACTTTTCATCTGCTACATCAAATTTACACAGATGTCGAGATTATATTCTGAAAGAAGTGTTCTCTCCAGTAACTGTAACTCTGAGTCTAAATTTAATTCCTCTCATTATAAGTGTATCAATAGTGGAGAGGAGGAGCACTTAAGGAGGGAACAAGTCTGACCAAAAGTTGTAAGTGAAACAATTATGTCATTAGTTTTCAAAAATATGGTTTCTTTTTGGTCACACCTTGGTCATAGTAAAATATTGACATGGTATCCTCCTTTCCATCTCAAACATCAACATTTTGGGAAGAAGAGAAGAAGGAAAGGAGGAGAAAGTATACAAAAAATAGAGGTGAGGCAGTACAGTTATTTGCAGTATCTATCAGCCTTCATCTTAGCGCGCCGATCCAGTAGAGTCTCGTGCAGGAATCCCTCATTACGTGCAGCCTTCAGCTCTGTAATTCCATCCTCGTTAATGCGGAGTCGCTTGTCCTGGAACTTCTGGAACTTCTTCACATAATTCTTTTCCACGTCCTTGAGTTTGCCGCGCTCCTCCTCCGGCACCTCCTTGGGGCGGTCACATTCCCTATTAAATCATAAAGGTAAGAGGTAAGATAAGAGGCAAGGTAATAGTTAAGGTAATTATTGGGGTGGCTTTGCTCAAAATGCACATGTAAGGATATGAAGATTAATGTATTGACACAAAGCTTCCTGATATCTAGACAGTATAATTTCTTTCCATGCATCTCAGTGGTGCAGTGGTTGGCAAGTCTGACTACCAATCCGCTGGCCCGAGTTTGATCCCAGACGAGGACAGTCGGCGCTCAGCTCACCCAGCTGTTCATCCTCCCATAATGGATTGGTAGATAAATGGATACCTAAGGAAATCTGGGGAAGGTAAACTGTGGAAACTCGGAGGTCATAGTGACCCTGTGTCCCGGGGGGTAACGGATTAATTTCCTCCACAAGCTCAAAGGCCAATGTGACGGGAGATGAACACACGCACCTACACACAGCTACAGTGTATTCCTCAACTTTACCTTACTACATTTCTTTCAAATCATTATGGCAGACATTTATAATCTTTGTTCAATCACACTCCCCTATTGTCTATATCTTTCTTTACTTCCTCTCCATCAATTCTTCTCTGAAATACCAACAAATTATCAAAAACACGAACAAAAACCTAATCATTTAAAAAGGGTTGTGTAATTAATTTGATATACAGACTTACTCTTATCTTTTGAGGGTAACTAACCTGACCATGTTGGAACGCACCACCACCATCTGTTCCAGTCCAGCCTTCTGACTCACGGCCACAACATTGTCCTCTTCATCCACGCCAAGGAAGCACTCATTGGCTCCTAGCAAGGCTGTCTTATCCTCCTGCACAACACACCAGGGACAATCATTACAATCATGACTCTTAATAATAATAATGATAATAACAATAACAATAATAATAATAATAATAATAATAATAATAATAATAATATTTCACCCGAAGGCATAGGAAGGTGTTTTGATACCATAAAGGCTACTCAAATGACTCTAATTGACAATACAACAATCATATCATTTATAATTGATGACTATTGATGAGTACCAGGCTTGTGATGACAGGCTGTGGCTTGAAAATGATCTTAGTTAGAAGGATTTCATTCAATACATCTAAATATCTGGCTATCCAAAGTGCATTTACTTGTGGTCAAAATCCTTCATAGTTAGCTTATATCAATATACTGATGGTGACTCATTCCTTCCTTCTGTTCAATCTAAGCTTCTTAATTCAATTTTTAAACTCCCTACACACACAAGAAATTTCCATTCATCGTATCAATAATTATAATCTATCTATCTATATACAGGAGCTGCCTTGTGTAGGTCATCTGGCCTTTTGCAGCCTCCTTATGTTCTTATGTTTATACCTGTTAGGCAAGACAAGGCTATTAGGATTCAAGGAGACATTTACTCTCCCTCCCCCTCTACGTCTTGTCTTTTTGTAGGACAGAATACGAAGGAAGGGCTTCCCAGACCCATCTCTCCGTCCCTTTTGGTAGCCTGAAACGAATCGCAGGGAATACGGTGGAAGTATTCTTGCAGCTGCGACCACAAGGCTGAATAATAATAATTAATAATCTATCTATCTATATACCAGGTTGTTATCCCCCACAAAGGGAGGTACACAAGACAAGGCACACCAGGATTCATGGACATTACTCTCCCTTCCCTCGCCTCAGTGGTGCAGTGGTTAGCATGTCTGACTATGAATCCACTAGCCTGAGTTTGATCCCGGGCGAGGACAGTCAGTGCACAGCTCACCCAGCTGTTCATCCTCCCCTCTTGGTAGATAAATGGGTACTTTGGGAAACCTGGGGAAGGTAAACTATTGAAACTCAGATGTCACAGTGGCCCTGTGTCCCGGGACAACGGATTACTTTCCACCACAGGCTCAAAGGCCAATGTGACGGGAGATGAACACACGCACCTACGCGCAGCTACAGTATGTGCCCCAACTTTACTTAATTAGGTGGACAGGAACTGCCTTGTGTAGGTCAAGTGGTCTTTTGCAGCCTCCTTATGTTCTTATGTTCTAATCAACACAAAGGTAACCTAGCTTCACCTCACCTGGAACACCGGTTGCCACATCTCCCTTGGTCCAATAGCATCAGCTCGGCCCACCACCTTTCCCGCCCCGTCAATCCCAAGGTACTTGTTGTAGCCAGACTTGAAGGCGATGCGCTCGTCCCCGGCTGGCACGGCTGTCAACACCTCCTCAGGGGAAGGTCCATCCCCTGGAAAGGATTTATTGGTGTTAAATCATTATTGTGGTAAGGTTGATGTACTTTACCTTTTCCTTTCACCCTTAAGATCAATAACACTAAGCTATCTATCAAAATGTTCAGACTTTATAATATTATTTACATCATAGTAAGTGTTAGGTTAGGTGCACAGGAGCTGCCTTGTGTAGGTCAACTGGCATTTTGCAGCCTCTTTATTTTCTTATGTTCTTATTTTCTTATGTTCTTATATTCTTATGTTCTTATATTATTATATTCTTATGTTCTTATATTCTTATGTTCTTATATTATTATATTCTTATATTCTTATGTTCTTATGTTAGGTATGGTGTGTAAATGTACTGGAAATACCTTGGTCGTGTGGAGCGCCCGCTGTAAACAGTCCGTTGTCCAAGGCTCGTACATAGACAGGTGTTCCTCCCAGCTGGATGGCAACAGAACCCATCATCTGCAATATTTCTTCATTACAACACCAGATTCTAAGTGGGAGATGATGTCACTTAAAAGTATCAACAGAGATGCTGCTTGATGAGGTTTTCCTCCTCCTCTTCCACCTTTTCCACCACCTCCTCCTCCTCCTCCTCCAGCTTTCCGCTCCTGCCGGGATTGCAAGGTCACAAACCCTGGGCTTACTCCCGTACCTATCTTACTGTTAGGTGAGCAAGGGTTACAGTGTTTAAGAACACATACATTCTATCTCCACCCGACCTGGGATTCAAACCCAGAACATCTCGGTTGTAAACTGATCGTGCGAGTATTGCATTAAAATATTTGACCATGTTTTATACAGTAGAAAATAGTAGGAAAGTACTTGTGGATATATTTTCTCTGTATCTTCATATATAAGGCTTATCAACCAATAGGAAGGGATAGGTATTAAATTTATATTCATTCATTTCAATAAATATGAAAAATAGATCAAACTTTGTGATAAAAATGACTGTGTTGTAGGTATCTAAGCCTCCTTTGTTAGAATTGTATTACTTAATGTTGGTTCAAAAGTTATATAGCATGGGTTAAGAAAAGTTAAGTGCATTGCAGAAAGGTAACTGTGGGAGAAGTAGATGATATTAGACAAAAAGTTAGCCACCGTGAGCTTGTCTACATTATGAAGACTATCCTCCTCATATTACATAGTGAATGTGAGGTTATACACATGACGAGTGAGCTGTATTATCACTAAGGTTAACACACAACCTAACGCCTTGCCTGGTGCAGACCGTGACAGTACCACCAGCCTCCGTGATCTGCAGTGTCAGTCTCCTTGCTGTTACTGCCGCTCCCATCCTCCTCTGCTTTCCTCTTCTTAGATTTATGTTTCTTGTGGGATCTGTAAATGTTAAGAATAAATTTTAGACACTCTTTCAAAAATGCAAACCCACATTTTAATTTCACAAGATGAGACTACAAAAAAAAAAATGTAGCTATGTTTAAGTTGTCTGGTCTCAGTAGTGTTGTAGCAGTGACACCCACATACACGACACATCCACATGCACACATACCCACAGCCTGAGCCTATAATTACTTCCCTGGAGACCGCGGCTGAGGTCGAGATTAACTTGACATCACCTCACCTGTCACTTCACCTCACGTGACCACCAGGTCCGCGACACCCAATATAAGCCACCAACACACATCGCTTTAGGACAGCTCACCCAGCCACCGCAGAGAGAGCACTTCCTCCCCGCTCTCTCGCTGGTCCACTTGCGGTCGAGTTCTCTCCCGCCATGGCCACTCCCAAGAGGCCCCCTGAGTACCCCGCCAACGACGACGGCTTCATCCCTGTGCGGAGGAAGCGTCAAAGGCGGAGGGATGCCCCTGAACCCCCTGCTGCTCAGGGCACTCCATCTTTTTGGAGGATCGCTGAGCACAAGAACCACGACAACCCATACTCGGTCATCAGGTGGCTGGAGGATGAGCTCAAGATCCTTCTCAAGGTGGAAGTCTCCCGCACGGGAGACTTTTTCATCAGAGGAGCGGACTGGAGCCACACCACCACACTGCAGGAGGTAGCAGCCGGACAGCCGCGAGGCATCGTCCTGCTGCCGAAGGAGGTCACGCGTAAGTGTGTCCTTCAGGGTTACCCCACCGCCCTGCCCTTGGACCCGGTGAAGGAGCACCCTGCTGTTTTAACAGCTGAGCGGTGCACCCACAACGCCGGACATGGACGTCGCCTCCCCACCCGCCAAGTTCTGCTGACGCTGCGGGGACCTCTTCCCGCCTCGCTCGACCTTGGCTGCTTCGGGAGGTTCGACTGCAGGAAGTTCATTCCTGAGCCCGTCCGCTGCTTCCGGTGCCAGGCGTTTGGTCATTATCAACGCCAGTGCAGCCGGGAGAAGGACCTATGTGGAGTCTGCAGTGGGGACCACGCTTCGAGGGACTGCATCCGGTGCCTTCGCGGTGACGGTGAAAGGCCCTCCCCGTGCTGTCCCAACTGTGGTGACAGGCACCACGCCTGGAACCCCCGCTGCCCTGTACGACTCCAGAGGATCACTGGCGAACCATCACGGCTTCAACAGGTCGCCAGGAACCCACCACGGCAACACGAGGCGAAGCCTCGCATACCACTACCACCGCAGCCTGCACCGCCTCCCACTCCCAGGGGTCAGCCGACGCCAGGGAGAAGTAGGCAACGCAAAAGAAGGACGAGGAGGAAGACAGCCCAGCAGGATCCACCACTCCCCCAGGAGGGGGAGGAGTCCAGCCGACCCCCCGTGAAGAAGACGTCTGCTGCTGGTGTGCCGCCTTCCCAGGTGGCTACCACCAGTACGGACGTCGTAAAGAACACTTTCACCTTCAGTGAGGCGGACTTGGTCCGCTTCCTGACCAACTACACCTACCTGTACGAGCAGGAGCAGTGGGCCAAGAAGGAGCGGAGCTCGCACGAGCCTGCGCTGTCTGTAGCGCGGCGTGTGATTAGAGCCGACATGCGCCTTCCTGGGCTCCTCCCTGTCGACAGGCCACTGAAATGCATGCCTCAATTCCCTGGCTACAATGAACTCGCGTGGATCAGCTACGACGACATGGAGGATGACGACAGCTAGGTGGACAACAGCCCTCCAACCGTTTAAGAGAACAAAACCAGCCACGGGTGGCTCACCATAAGCCGCTTTGTATACCAATATTTATTATTGTATTTATGTATTGTTATTATTATTGTAAATTTTCATGTTTATTTTTTTTGTATATGTTATGTTTCTGGTATCAATAAACTTTAAACAACAACACATCGCTAAGTCAGTCTACCACGAGTCTACCACTAGCTTACACCGCAGCTCACGTCGGGGAGTCAAGCCTCGTGGCTCCCCTCACACATCATTCACCATCTCCAGTCTCTCTGTCCACTGTACAAGCTACTTGTGTGTCTCATGCAGCAATAAACTACCAAAGCCAAGCCTGGGTGTTGTTCCAATCCTTATGTAGCCGACAACCCTCCGCTACAGTGTAATTTAATTTTCTAGATCTTAATGTAAAGATTATTATTTGGATAAGAATAATGTAACCTATGTTTATCTTAATATTACTAATTTATTTATTTGTTGTCAATAAACTAAAAATAATGTAACCAATTTGTATATATGGCCACAGGTATCAATATAAAGGGTGAAGGTAACTATATATTAAGGTTTAACTAAACAATCAAGATGAAAATTAGGATGATATGGAGATAAGGTTAGCCTAATAATTTTGATGTTAGGACTATTTTTCTTTAACAAGTTTCCGGAAGTTGATATATATAGCATGATTTTCTGCAACCTTAATTCTATCTAACATGTAAGTATTAACCTCGGGAGAACACGCTAATGTTATCTCCATATTACCCAAACAAGCTGTTAATATTATAATAAATAAAGGAGGTATTATTTTACATGTTCACCAGAATGCTCTAGAGATTTGAGGGTTACATTTATACGTTACCTGATGCATTATGAGGTTTTCTTAATTACATTTCCGTCGCAAATTCTTAGTTTGTGATATATTCAATGTTTTCTGTGAGACCTTTTCTTCGGGAATAAGGTAAAGTTTAGTTTGGTTTGAACAAGGTTCTGTTATTTGTCAATATAGGTTAAGATTTGGTTGATTTAGGTTTTGTTATGTAATGTTAATTTAGAAGATATCAAATGTTTTCTATGACCAAAAATCGGGGGTTGGGCGAGGTGCAGACGCCATTTTTTCGTAGCCACACTCCAGGTTTTGTGACCGTCATTGCACTGCGCGTTCGTCAATTGGTCATTGTTAGTTATTCTGGCACCTTGTTTATTGCGTAAATCATTGCATTTCGTCTTTCCCACCCCGCCAAGAACCCGACATTCCCACAGGTCCCCAGGCTTGTTGGGGGGTGATATTATATATGCATTTGCGACGGAAACGAATATCAGAATCATTCGAAATGGATCAAAATTCATACGAAAAGTGTGTTATTTATATCCAGGTGCAATCTGGTGAAGATGGAAAATTTTACCATAAAGGATATATACACCTCAGGAAAGATATCACAACTTGCTCATCATTTCCTTAACAAAAACACAACATATGTACTCACTTCTTCTCTCCTTTTAGTTTTAGTTTACCTATCTTCACTTTGGTGTACTCGGACATGCTAGTAGGAGAGTGTAATGGTATGTTTTGAAGGTGTTAAATGTTCCTGTGTTTGTGTAGTGATTCTGGGATGACAACCTTGTTTTGTTTTGATGTCGGAAGTTTTGCCTTTGTAACGGCACTCCCTTTGATTTCTGTTGTCTGTACACACACACAACGAAGGGTCTCCGACACACTGGATACACACACACACACATATTCATATATATATATATATATATATATTGTTACGTAAGGTAAAGGGGGGGGGTTCTTTTGCCTTACCTCACTACCAACACACCCCTCGTCACTGCACCACAGCAACTCAGCTGCTGCTTCCTTAGCTGGGTGGGTGATGTGAGCGACAGAGGCTCCCTTCTCGCTCTGTGGATTCGAGCATGTATCGGTGGACTGCGAGGTGACACACTATAACCTTCTGGGCACTCGGGGGCAGGGCGAGGAAAATCGCAGCACTCAATGTCCTTTTCCTGTTTACTGAATATCCTTAGCCTTCTATGTACAACAACACCACGTCTTCCCCTAACCAAGACGCTACCCAGACTGCAGGTGCAGGTGACGCTAAAAATCCCCGCGTCTTCTCCCCAAAACCCGCGAAATATTCGCGCCAATATCCCCCATCGTAACACTATCCCCTCCTTTCAAATCAGTCGCCCCGACTGTCACAACACACTCTACAAAATAACAAACAAACAATACACAATAAAATAAAACAAAATACAATCTTTCTCCTGGGAATAATACAAAAGTCTTCTTTATCATTCGTCCTCCACCCACGGTCACGTCGTCAGCTACCAAGGCAGGCCGTGGTGCGCCCCAAGAGTCCTCCTCATCGTTCTGCCACGCCGTCAGCCAACAAGGCAGGCCGTGGTCCTCCTCGCGCTACCACGCCGTCACTCAGGCGTGCCTCCGCCCATCCACCACGCCAACAGCCAGGCCGTCCTCTGCCCGTCTCCTCCCTGGAGGCTCTACCATGCTGTCTGCTCCTACCGTCCTCATGGGAGCTGCACTGGGCCACTGGTTTCGGCCAAAGGGGGGGCAAGATGTATCTGCTGGCCACTACTCCTCCCTCCACGGAGGCGACCTAGGAAAACAAGGGTGTCACTCTCAGGCCACCCTTCTGGGCACTCGGAGGCAGGGCGAGGAAAATCGCAGCACTCAATGTCCTTTTCCTGTTTACTGAATATCCTTAACCTTCTATGTACAACAACACCACGTCTTCCCCTAACCAAGACGCTACCCAGACTACAGGTGCAGGTGACGCTAAAAATCCCCGCGTCTTCTCCCCAAAACCCGCGAAATATTCGCGCCAATATCCCCCATCGTAACAATATATAGATATATACACACACTCAACGAAGGGTCTCCGACACACTGGTCACACAACGAAGGGTCAATCTTGAGGCATATGATACACTTCTCATCCCATCCAATCCCACCTATCATCTCTATCCATATATGGATAGAGATGACAGGTGGGATGGCTAAATATTGGATTATTCCAAGGGTGGGGGACAAGGAACTGCCTCGTGTAGGTCATCAACTGGTCTCTTGCAGTCTCCTCAATTCTTATGTTCTTATGTTCTTCCCTTCCCTTCCCTTTACTTCCCTGTACGTGTGTTAATTCATGTCTGCGTCCGTGTGTCACATAAATCAGAAAACACATGTAAAAGTCATGATTTATACTTTAAAATATCTAAGGTACCCCTGAAAAAATAATGTTTATAGTAAATTCTAAAGATAGCGATACCGTCACGTCATCCAAACCTTATCAGTAACCTATATATCTTTTATAAGTAATAGTTTGCAACTTTGCCATTGCTAGAGTGCCACACTGCCAGTGCCAAAGAAACATCAGTGTATCGCGAGGGCTTGCAGGGGGAGGGTGTGTCGTGGTGTTATGCGTTGTACTAGCCATGCGGCAAACATTCCTACTTTTACTCTTGATAACCCTCCCAACCTCTGTGATATTATGGTTGTTCAACGCCTTCATATCCTCCGCGATAGGTGGTAAGTAGCCATGGTTGTATTATACGTGGATTGTATTGAATTGAAGTGTAGGTAGTGTTAGTGTAGTGTTATATACATTGTTTTGATGCATAACGAAGCAACACACACAACAGTGCCTAAACATTAAGCATTCAAACTAAAAAAAAATGTATATTTAGTAAAGAAATAGACTGAAATTGGTATACAAATAGGGTGGTGGATGATTGGAACAGACTCAGCCAGCAGGTAGTTAGTGCACAGACGATAGGGAGTTTTAAAAGAAGACTTGACGGCTTTATGGATGGGGATGAGAGGTGGGTGTAGGTAATAAGGGAGTGTTGGAGTAACAGGAACTACCTAGTGTAGGCATACGGGACTTTTGTAGCTTCCTTATATTATGATGTTCGGTAAACTTTTACATCTTCACCATGATAACGTTTGTTTACGTCTGCGTCTTGCCTCTGCACCTCATTTAACTCCCTACTTATGGTCATAGAGAACATTTGATATCTTCTAAATTCACCTAACCTAACCACACCTCAACCTACATTGACAAATAACAGAACTTTGTTTAAACCAAACAACTTTCTTTTTCGAAGAGAAAGTCTCACAGAAAACATTGAATATCTCACAAACTAAGAATTTGCGACGGAAATGTAATTAAGAAAACATTCTCAAAATGCATCAGGTACTACGAAAATATAACCCTGAATTCTCTAGAGCGTTCTGGTGAAGATGTAAAATAATATCTTATGGGCTTATGCGTAACTAAGCCACACACGCAGGGGAGTGTCACTTGAGGGAAGGGAGGAAAGGAAGGTTACGTCCCATATCATCCCATCACTTCCCATCCCATCCCATCCCATCCCATCCCATCATTATGGGCCTTCCAGCCCTTCAAAATGGATTAGTTTATGTAGATGGTAATTATTTATTTTTATGTAGGTTTCTTTTTTCGGGCAAACATTGTGGATTTGCGGCATAACATTGTGTATACCTGTAGCTATGTTTTTCTTTTATATTTATTTTCTAGTGCAAATTGATATTTTTATTACGAATCTTTAAAAACGTCTAGATTAAAGTGCGTGAGTTTAGGGTAGGTTAAGGTTAGGGTAGGTTAAGGTTAGGATAGGTTAAGTTAGATACCATACCATACTAGATTAGTTAGAGTTCCTTAATAATTCCTATCCTATTATTATCAATACTATAACATATTATTATGGAAAATGAAGCAGACAAAAATCCAGTCATCTTTACCTCTCTGAAATTGAAGAATTAAAAGAATTCAATTGCAATCCCCAAAATGAGAATCTTTATTTTATAATGTCTATACACATTATGTGGACACTGTTCAACTCCTTATGATAGATCCACACTCTTATGTAGAAAACTCAAGCATGATTTTAAATAATTTGTGAATACACTCGACTCTTGATTTAACGGTCATCAATTTGACATATTTTGTAGTTACGGCTGCCATCTGGTGTCGGACAAGCTGACAAGACCTATCATAAAGTCCACTGCTTTAAAAATATGTCTGTTAGGTGGCAGAGTGAGTGGTACGGGTGGTGATAAGCTCCCACAAAATTAAACCTTTGAACATAAGAAATTAAGAGCATGTAGTGTCAGTCACTGTTGACCTCTTGACCCAACCACACAATCTGACTTTGTTTGTGTAAAATATCATCCAAGGTTGGGAACAAGAAGTGTGTTAACCTTAACGTAATACAGAAAATTAAATGAATTAGTAAATTAGTATGTTTCAAGGAAGGTCCGGAGACACATTGCTTTGAGGTCTCGGCAAGAATGTTGAGCGGATTAAAACTGCCGCTGCAAAACCTAACCTAGTCTATCCTAACCTAACCTAACTGACCCCTTGACACACTAGGCCGTTGTACCCCACACTGTTTATGTTGTGCTTGGCCTCGCATGGCTGGTGCTGCGTGAAGCCCTGTGGATGGATCACCAAACACTCACACCACCTCACCACGCCAGGCTTTCATACACAGACACAGCGAAGGGGAACCAGGAGTGACATGGGAGGACACGGCAGGACTTTTAAGGGGACAGAATGACATGAGAACACATGCGACTTATGCCTTTGTGAAACTAGTACAAGCAACATATATTTTCAAGTAATGGACAACTAGATTCACCATTAAGTTTGTTAGATTAAGGGTAGAGTGTACTTACAGCTTATAGCACATAGAAAACATAGTTAATATGAATTAATAAAAGGTAAGGTAAGTAATGGACAGCTAGATTCCCCATTAAGTCTGTTAAATTAAGAATAGGGTGTATTTACAGCTTATAAAACATAGTTAAAATGAATTGAGAAAAGGATATGGCTTAGGCCTGAGCCTTTTTAAAGCTCCACAAGGAATTGGTGTGAATGAATGACAGAACCAGAGACAGCAAGCAACTGTCATGCATCTGAGGAAAGATAACTACTAAAAAATTAATAACTGATAAATACCCAGTGATTACAGCTTATCTGATAACAAAGAATGACTAAACTCCTTTACTAATGACCAAATACACCACACCTACAAACCTGCTGTCATGATAAGTTAGTCTGTGTGTTGATTATTGGTTGATCAGTGTTCGTAAAAAACAAACTAATCCTCAGAAAAAATAGATGCAGGTGGAAACGTCTCATCAAGAACAGCGACACCATAGAAAGATGGGTTAATAAAGCTGATGAAGAAGAAGAAGAAGAAGTGTTCGTAGAAACCAAACTGATGCTCGGAAAAGATGTAATTGTGTTGAAGATATTGACTTGCACAACTATCTATCATAATTGTGTTGCAGCCAAACTGATGCTAAAGAAATTGTATTAATGATGACTGGTTGGTGTCAAAGACCATTTTTTATTTGAAAGACTACTGTAGTATCACCTTAGAGGAAAGATAGTGAGTGAGAGATGACAGGAAGGTTAATCTATAGCAACTCACACATCAACTCTGCAAAGGAAATTGAGATTGAGTTAGAGCGAGTGGACTTCCATGCTGCAAAAGGCCAGTTGACCTACACAAGGCAGCTCCTGTGCACCTAACACTTACCATCTGTTTTCTTCACCCATTGACATGTCCAACCTTTTCTTAATAAGTATCTACTGTCCCACCATTTACCACATGTTTACTGAGTTTGTTCCACTCCTCTACTACCCTATTAGTGAACACATTTTGATCTATATCTTTCCTGTATCTGAACTTGTCTAGCTTGAAACCATTTGTTCGTGTTCTTACTTTCTCCTTGACTATGAGAACCTTAGTTATGTCCCCTTTGTTAAAACCCTTGACACATTGAAACACTTCTATCAGATCTCCCCTTACCCTACGTCTTTCTAAAGAGTGTAGATTGAGGTGTTTTAATATATCCTTGTGATTTAAGTTCCTTATTCTCTAATTTAAGTTTTTTATCCATTTCCAGATGGCACGAGGCATTAGAAGCTATAGATAGAATGGGAGGGCTTGGACATGCAAGGAGAGTGTATATGGATAAGGAGAGGTGGAGGCTCTTCTGCTATGAGCTTGTGAGGGATGTTGATAGAGGGAACGAGGTGTCAGAGACTAGAGAAAAATGTTTAAGGGAGATAAATATGTGAAATTGCTAGCTAACTGAAAGGAAGGTTAATTTTTTATGGTAAAATTAAGAGTTGTAATGACAGTACTTTTTTTTTATAAGTAAATGAATGAATGCAACTACAGTATTAGGTTAAGAGATGCTTATTACAGTTTGATTTTTCTCATCAGTTGATTTGGTAATGTGGAAAACACGTCCCTTTTTGTCCTGTTTACCTGCTTAAATCCTTACTAACAGTGTAGTATTGTGTTTCCTTATAAAGCAAGTGAAGAGTTATTGTTTTAATAGTTATGTGAAAGTAGGTAGGATTATTAAGGTGATGTGTCACCAGCTATTGAATCAGCACTTTTTTGGATTCTTCTACATATAGCAACATGTTACTTATATGAGGAGTAAGTTCTTTATTTTTTATCTCTGCCATGTAGTTGAATGGAAGGTTATAAGAACATAAGAATATAAGGAAGCTACAAAAGTTCCGTAGGCCTACACTAGGTACAGCGGTGGAAGTACTTAGTTTGTAAAGCATTAATATTAAATTTACTCTTATTTTATTTATTTTTTTGCAGCTGTATTATGATTTATTGATGTCATTATTTCATTTTAGGAAGTGTGATCGAGCCGTCACGATGGCTGAGTGCCACCCTCCTCCCTGTGATAATGGCTTGGTGGGGCCTCAAGAAGAAGTCCGTGTCATTTAGTGGAGCCGTGTTCGGTGAGGCTCGGAAAAATGTTATAGTGTACCATGATAATTATATATGAAATTTGAGTCTCGGAAAAGTTTTATAGTATACTTACGATGAAAATTATATATGATTTTACTTGAGGTCTCAATAGGTGTACAACTGTTTCCTTCGCTTGTTTTAAAATTTCAGGCAACACATTTCCAACTGCTGTGCCATCTTAGTGTAATCTTAACCTTTTTATTATTTGCGTTTCCAGCTTGTCCTGTCATACACTCCCTCTTTTTATCAATGAATGAAACCTACACTTTACTCTTAGGTGTTCAATAAGAGTATTATAGTATAGCTGTTCATTTACAAATTGGTTTATGATATAACCTCATTGATTTGGTCTCAGGTCTCGTCGTGGGCTTCCTTCTAACACTCGGAAGTTATGCTTTTTTCATCAATCTTCTTGTGTTTTTTGTGACCTCGTCCAAGGCTACCAAATACAAGTCTATTATGAAGAGGAAACTTGAAATTGATCATAAAGAAGGTAAGGATGAATTTAATTAAGAAAAATAATTATAAAATGTTTGAAAAAATAGCTACAGTACTACTAGGTATTATATTCATCTCAATATCCTTTGTTTTCTTTCTTATATACTTTTAAAACTTTACTGTCATCTTTTTCCTCTTCTTTTTCTTATTATTCTTATTATTAGTATCTGATTTGTGTATTAAAACAAATTTTTTTTCACGTAACAAAATGGATAAGTTTCTCAAATATAGGAGTATAATGTCATTGTTAATTCGTTCTATTATTGAATATGGTGGTGTATTTACAGGTGGTAGGAGGAACTGGGTGCAGGTGTTGTGTAATGGAGGTGTGGCCAGCCTTATATCCTGGTTCTATATAGTGGATTGTGGATGCGGTGAAAATCCCGTCGATCTAATCTACAGCTACAGATGTTCCTGGCTTAGTGTGGCAGTCTTAGGTAAGTGAAATAGAGTTAAATTATTATCTAGTCTCTTTTTACTACTGGTTGCCTATCAATAATCCGGTTCCATCAGCTTTCCGGCATGAATTTCAGAGTGTAGTTTCAAATTTACCGAGTTGGCACATCACTGTTTTCGGGAGGTACTGTTTATGTTTATGTTTTGATGGCACTGTATAAAGAATTAGGTGTTTGCTCATGCCGGATTATTGATAGTCAACCTGTATATAATTCTTGGAAAGAGTATATGTTACGGTTTTGCAATTATTTGTTGTGTAATTAAAATTGGAAAATAACAGTTCTAGTTATGTGAAATAAGACTTAAATTGACCTATGTTTTCAGGTGCATTAGCTTGTTGTAATGGAGACACTTGGGCCTCGGAGTTGGGATCAGTCCTAAGTTTTGGAGATCCAGTTCTTATTACCAACCTACAGTCTGTTCCAAGAGGTAATTCTGAGTATAATTCATTCCTAGTAGAACATTTGTATCATCTATTATTTTGTTTAATTTCTTTTTATTTCTTCTTTCTTGAAATCACTTCTTCTTTTGACTTGTTTTTTGTTTTCTACTTTAAACACTCAAGCATTCCAAAGGTTTCTGGTTCCATGCTGAACAAAATCATAATTATTTTATTCTAATTAATTTTGATGGTCTAATTTGTCTAATTCATCACAATGAGTGTTTGCATTCATTCTGTGTATTTACCTAGTTGTATTTACTTAGTGGGGAGGCGGTGGTACAGTGGTCAGCGTTCGGGCATGCGAACCTAGGGTCCCGGGTTCGATCTCCTGATATCCGCTGGCCACTTGTCATTATTTGAGATCACCGCCGAGTGGCCAAAGACTACCCAAATTGCTGCCATACTGTTCTCAGACAGAACTTACAATGTTATATGAAAAAAAAAAAAAAAATAAATAAATAAATAAATAAATGTTGTTCGAGCTTAAAAATATATGTATTTCTTAGGCACCAATGGAGGAGTAAGCATCATTGGACTGTTGGTGAGCCTTATGGGAGGTTTGGCGATCGGCGTTGGACATTACTTAACACTGTTGATGCTGGTGTCAACGCCGGTGATGATCGCTGCTCCGCCTCAGTGGCCCATCGTGCTGGTGGGGGCTGCCGGGGGACTGCTTGGAAGTCTCATTGATTCTCTACTGGGAGCGACGATGCAGTATTCAGGTTAGTATTCAGATTAGTTAGTTAGTTAGTTCCATTAAACTCATCACCTTTAGATTCAAACTCATTGGAATTATATTTGTTTATGAATATTATGTCAAGAGCTGCCTTGTGTAGGTCAACTGGCCTTTTGCAGCCTTCTTATTTTCTTATCTTCTTATGTTAAGAAGACTTGGTGTAGTGAATATACAACTTTCTATTTACTGTAACAGAAATAATTGAAAGTTAATTTGAATGGAATTTTTTTCTTTAGGATTTCAGTGAAAAAAAAAAAAATCTTTATATATATTAACTTTCCAGGCCTGACCTCAGAGGGTAAGATAGTGGAGTGTCCCGGCGATGGCATCAAATACATCAGTGGTTCACACATCCTAGACAACCACGCGGTGAATCTCATCAGCTCACTACTAACGGCTGTCCTCTTACCTAGGGTTGCTCTATTGATTATGTAGGCAAGGTTTGAGAATGAATCTTTGCCTCGTGTACATTGTGTTTATGTAATGTAATGCCCAACAATAACAATGGGTGTCTGGAGTACAGTTTTATGTAGGTAATGTTTTTTTGAGTGAATCTTTGTTCACTTATACATTTTGTTTTATGTCAACCTAACCAAACCTAACCCTAGAATAACAATGGGTGTCAAGTACAGCTGTTACTACAAGTTTTGATGACAATGTTTGTGTACGTACTACTATGTTTTCTATCCTGGAAGTGTACATAATAATGAGTTTTACATGTGTAGGAAATATTCTGTAAAAATACTGTATATTTTTGAAGGAACTTCTTGTCATTACATAAAAAACATAACTTTTTATTTCAAGTTACAAGTCAGAAGCTTATTTGAAATGGGCGATATTTTGATATCAGTGATATTATTTTGATAGGATCAACATTAGGATCACTAAGTATAATGTACATCTGATATACATACTGGAGATTTATATAAAAGAAAGAAAAGAGAAAAATAGAACCCTTATTGATTTCTTGATTTATAGGGAAGGAGTCAATTGTTATTTACCTTCCTCCTTCCTCGTTAATTCCCTTTAACTTGTACTCTCAACCATTGTGTATGTATGTACGTCACACTAGGTCTGTGTATTCTCTATCATGTTCTTACCCGTTACAACACTTGCATGGGAGTAATATTTGCATAGTGTTGCGTATGTGTGTGATGCAATCGTACACAAGTTGATGACTCACTCACTCCTCCCTCGCTCACTCTTTTCAAACTCTAGGAACCTTTTCACAGCCTCGGAAAGGCTAAAAACATCCTTAGTAAGGCGTTGAATTTTTAGGACGGCTGGACCGTCTCTCAAAAACATTAATTTAAACAAATATATAAAGCACTAAATGGGGTTGCAATAGTATGTGTTGGTTTTTTTTTAGTTATATTTGTGTTTTGAGTAGATTTAAATGAAAAAAATAGTTTATCCCAAAGTAGTTGGTTCTAGGTGGTGGTAGAGTACATGGTATTACACCTTGTGGGGCTCAATGGCTTAATAATTAACAGGGAATAGAGACACACACACTCTAAACCCTCTTGTCTCAGGGATAGAGAAAAATAGTTTATGCAGAACGTGAATGAATTATATATGTATACTCCTATGTAGTCTTCCTATGGCTATGCAGGATTGTATGTATAGAGAAGATGAATGTAATGATAAATATTTCATAGTGCTAGAAGCTGTTGTGATTGTAAAAGGGAAACAATTATGATATAGACCAGTATAAAATTTACCATTATTAGACTAAAGAATTGGAATATATGGAATGAAAACAAGAATCTAATGACATAACATGATCTTGATTTTGATGAAGGTACAGCGTTAGAGACTTGACTTAATTGTACTTAAACTTAAACATAGAATAATTGGATTTATGTTGTATCATTGCGTTGTTAGACAGTCTTGTGGAACGGTTCATGATTACTTATTTATCTTGCATTTGATATAATTTCTCTCGTGCTATGAAATACATTATAAAGGAAAGGATTATTAGATTGGTATGAAGAAAGCATAAATGTTTTAATTAATTCCTATGAGAGTAAATATACAAGTTTAAAGTCTTAAGGATGAAATAAGATTCACACAGTAACATAATCATTATTGAGGTTTTATCATCATCATTCTTGCTAAATAAATCATATGCTACTGTATATATATAAGTTTGGTGATATTTTTGGCTAATTTGAAGTTGTTAATTGTTTTTAATTTGACTTTTTCTTGTTGCTGCTGAAATTGCTTAAATAAATTGATACGATTTATCATTTGTGTAAGAATGAGGTATTGGTAATATTGCAATATATAATAATATGTACAATAGCTTCACTCAAGTTAAAAGTACATATATATTTTATTGTAATAGTAGATAGTGTTGGTTTTTTGTTTATAAATGCAGTGTAGTAGGAAGTGGAAGTGTTAAGGCTCCAGAAAGCTTTTTTTTTATGTATATTAATTTATTGCTGTAAAACAAAACCGGATTTTTTTTTTTAACATGAAAACTGTGACTATTTCAAGTCCATAAGATTAAAATGTTGTGCAAGTCATGGTAGGAAGGCTGAGTGGAGGATGACTTAGAAGGATTTTTATTTAATTTTGTGACCATGACGAGTTTTTATAATTATAATTATATATATATATATATATATATATATTTTTTTTTATGTTTTACCCGTGGCGCCGGTAGGCTTCATGGAGGCCTTAGATGGTCGGCCTCCGCCTGTTAGTAGCGCGGGTTAGATTTTTTAAGTGACGCCTCGTTGCTTATTGAGAGGCTCCTGCTGCCAGCGGAAGCTCCTCGCGCATATAGCATTGCAGTCCCGTCGAGGATAGTGTTATGGCAGCATGTGGGTGTTCTTAGGCCACTCGGCGGTAGTTACAAAGAAAAGTGGCCAGCACATGCCGGTGCTCGAATGCGGGACCCTGAGCTGGTATGCCCGACCACTAGCCACTAATCCACCGTCTTTACGTGTTTGGAAAGTGGGGATGTATGTTTTTTTGAATTTATTTATTTATTTATTTATTTTTTATATAGACACAGTTAATCAAGGTGGTATGTTTTTTAAGTCTCCCTCAAAATTCCAATATACAATGGTCATCAGTTTACTTGAATTTGGTTTAGGAGTGTAAACTAAACTGCTTTATTAAGGGTAGATTTTTTTCTCTTCAGAATCTCATATTTAAATTAATTTCTATAGTGCTCTCTCTCTCTCTCTCTCTCTCTCTCTCTCTCTCTCTCTCTCTCTCTCTCTCTCTCTCTCTCTCTCTCTCTCTCTCTCTCTCTCTCTCATTGAACTGCTCATAACATTTATATTTACTGAAATTAATAAATTTTTAATTATTCTCTATAGTTTTATTGATCATAACTATTTATTTTATGAGATTGATTGATTGACTCCTTTGTTGTACATACTGTAATAAATATGTTATCTGCTTCATGATCAAGGTTTCATTAATTGTCATAGTCATTATGGTTTCAAGCTTGTTAAGTTACTTTCAAATGTCTAATAAAAAGAAAGGTTTCCAGGAGAAATCATTATATAGACGATTCACACAAAAGTTTACAGGAAAAATTAGTAAAAAGTTTGTTTACAAGTTGCTAATAAAGTGAAATGGACCATAAGTTTTGTAATTTTTTTTTTTTTTTTCTATACAGCTCATATTTGTAATGGTATTGACTTAAACTCCATTATTTCACATGTTTTTCTCTGCTATTGTAATCTTTACTTAAATATTAACTAAATTCTTACTATGGATGGTATGTTTGGATGCATTTCAGTTGTAGTTACATTTATTAAAGATATTAATGAAGATACACGTACTGGATTGTGTATATATTGTTTAATAAAAGTTTTACAATGTTTTCTATATTCTTATACCTCAACCTATTTCCTATTGACTTTTGGTATAGCCTAGTACAGTTGTTTTGTCTTAGGCCGTGAATGTGGTTCTGAATCGAATTTTATCATTAGTAGTTTATCAAGGAAAATTTAAACTCAATTAACTGTTCTGAAGTCTTATCAACAATGCTGTTATAACCATTAATAGTAGTGGAGGCAATTTAGATACATTGAAAATACACAGACAGTTTCATCTTTTATAAATACTGAATAGAATGTGATCTACGATAAAAAACAAAACAAAAATGCAGTAGGCTTCAAAAATAAGATTAATATGATTTCATTTGGACATGATTTACAATTGAAATTTTTTTTTTTTATATTTTTTATTTAGTTTTTCTATTTCTTTTTACTTAGTTAATTAATACGTAAAGAGTAAGCGTACATTAACTTTATATTGCTTTATATGCATGCTGCTTTTGGACTGGGGACAAGGAACGAAGGAACGAAACAGTCCCTTCTGCGCACAACCAAGAAGGTGGACGCATGTTGCGGCGAAGCGGAGACCAATTATACGATATTACCGTGACTTTTAACCTTGTGAGGTCATATATGACGAAGAGTAACACTAGTAATATATAGCGGTCCATTATGTGAGTATATGTGTAGCGTGGCGTGAACCTGAAAGTCATAATACGTAAGATTATAAAACTTTTTCTTCCAGATCATTTCATTCAGTACCACATGTGACAAAAGTTTTCACGCAGCTTGCAATGGAGATTCAATATTTTTTGATAATTTGATTAGAACTTATTTCACAATCATGATTCTGATAATGATAGTACTAATACTAATGATAATAATAACTGAGTGATCGATATAGTAGCCTACTCAAAAGAAAAGAAAAATCGCATCAGTTTTGTCTTTTCTGTTCACTCATTCACTATATCATAAGTTGTAATTCCAATATTATTTTGACACTATTTTGTTTATTTATCAATATTTTTGTATGTTTTAGCCTATAGCACATGTATATAGGCTATCTACTGCACGGCTCTGATGCCCTGTATAGGAATTTTTGGTAGCCGTGGTGGTGGTTGACTCGGCACGCAGTACTTTTTTTTTTTTATTATATAACTGCTAGAACATTTTCATTAACTTTGCGTGCGGCGGCCATTTTATTATGTGGTTACGACTTTCTTTCTAACAACTATATAAGGTTTTGATGTGAAATATACAATGATAGATATGGAAAATTCATTCACTCGCTACAAACAAGTCAGTAATATGAGGTATAAAAATGAGTTTTAACGTTTATTACAAACATAGACGGACATATACAATAGGATAGAGAAGGTATTGAGGATAGGTTACACATACTTATTTTTTTTTTCATCTTGATTTACACGACATAACAAAGTTTGAGGAAGTCTGTACAATCACGTACATAACTACGTACACCAAGTAATACACACAACACATTGAACTCACTGTACTCTACAACGGATTCATTACAAGAAACCTAACACTACGTACATATTTACAGTGAAACAATAACAAGTACAAGCGTTGTAATGTAACATTGTCGCATAGGTGAGCAACGTTCTCCATTATGAGTGTCAACTTGTCAACACTTGTAGTGCACGCCGCCTCTGCCTGCCTGCCTGCCGCCGCACTTGGCGGGGTGGCGGGGTGATGGGCCGGCGGCGGCAACCTGTGTGTGCCTGTTGGCTCACCGCGCTCCACCACTCCGCCACCGGAGAACAGGACAGCTCCATTACCTAACTATTTATGATTAGTTATAATTATACGTGTTATAATTATACGTGTGTGTGATTTACAGCCTCCACACGTCAGACATACATGTAAATAGCCAGCCATCACGTGTCCATCACTGTGTTTTGAGGTAATTTCAGAGTTAATTGTAGGTATTGAACTTTCTACGTAATCCCCTTCAATTAATTACCTTAGCAGTTCCTTTCTTCATCCCAAAGCATTTCTATAACTCGTCCTGTGCGAGTCATTTTCAACCTAAGCAAGTAATTTCAGACACTTGGGTTTTCATTCTCACATCTACTCACTTCCCACATAGCAGACAGACAGACCGACCTTCCTTTTTAGCTGCATCTGTTTATAATATAGTCTTTACATATACTCCTGCACTTCAGTATACACGAGGTTCCTGTTGTGTGGAATTAGTAGTTGAAATGTTTGAAGTAATGCTGCTTGTACCTATCTACATTAATATCAGGCTGTGGCTTGTAGATGTAGACACTGGAAGGCTGTCCGTTGTAAGGGAAGTATTTGTTGAGAGTCGACCATGGTCTCTTAGCGGGTCTGCGTGGCGTGGTGGTGGTGGTAGTGGTGGTAGGTCGTGGTGTGGTAGTAGTAGTGGTGGTGGTGGTTGGTGGCATCCAGAAGGCAGGTGATGTAGTTTGTTGCGTCCAGTGGTAAACTTGCGTCGGTCGACCGTTGTTGAGAAAGTTAACGCCAACCTGGAAAATATAATAATTATTTTTAGTTGTGTGTTGCAATGCTTGTATTTTCAGACTGACTCACATTATCATTATTATCATTATTATCATTATTATTACTATGATTATTACTATTATTAGGTAATTTTTCATCCTGTATCAACACACACACACACACACACACACACACACACACACACACACACACACACACACACACACACACACACACACACACACTTACTTTCTTGAAGGGGTGGATGGGTGCCGAGTAGGAGTGCTGTTGCTGTAGGGCGTTGCTGTTCACGTAGTAGTAAGGCAGAGGCGGCATTTTGATGTAGTAGATCGGGGAGTCACCTTCGCGTTGCTTGTCTGCCTTGGTCACGGTGGGGATGGAGCCGCCGCGGTCCAGGCCAAGGCGTTGTAGGACCTAGATGGGATGGGGGGATGAGAGAGGAGAAAGGAAGAGGAGAAGGGAAGAGGGAGGAAGGGACGTGGAGGTGAGAGGGGAAAGAAGGAAGAGGGAAGAGGGGAGAGGGAAGAGTAAAGTGATTTTTTTGTCATACTTTTCTTTTTCTTCATTTTCATTCACGACCAGAAGCGATTTTTATTCATTACATACTTATAATTGTGTTACATGTCTATCCTTACCTGCAGGGCTGAAGATGAGTTGAGGAGAGGTCGTGGAATGGCTGCCCCCGACACTGTTACCAAGGACACTGCTGCCAACACCACCACCACCACGCCTGTCATCATACCCAGTCTGGTGAAGGGAGACAAGACAACGGATGTGAGCGTTGGTATCTTTATTAGTATATATTTTTATTTATATTCAAATTGATGTTCCCAGGTAATTATGTATCAAAGGTTTCGATAAAAGACAATATAGATTAGTACATTTTAAGACAACAGCTGTGAGTGTTGATACCTTATTTTAATACTTTATTTCAATTTTATGTTCCAAGGTGCTGTTTTGTATCTATGAATACCATTAGTCTGTTACATGGTTTCAATAACAGGCTATTACACATCAATACATTTTGTGTTGTGTATGCGTGATAATTTTTGTATATTTATTTATATTCTATTTAGTATTTTTTTTTCTTTCTTTTCTTAATTGTTCGAATATGATTTACTGTGCTCTATATCGTGCCATGCTCAAACGTTACCTTGGTATGTATTTTATCGCGTAAGTAAATTTTCAACACCCGCCAAAGTCAATTGAACTTGTACACATATTGTTATAAGAACCAGCGGGTGTAGCGAGCGATACTAACGCTGCCAGGCTTGAGACTTCACTTCAGGGATGCATAAACATAAACAACAAGACGGGGCACTGACCACGCTAAGCTGCTAGTCATTCCGGTGTTAGAAAAGCGTTGTAAGGGACGGTGCTGGGAGACGAGGGGCTGGGTTTGAGGCTGTTAGGAAAGAGCATCATCCCAGTCTCTCCCAGTCTGTGTAGATGTGTCTTTAGGAATAGACTTAACAGGTCGTGTAGTGTGTTAGAGAAGCATTGTAAGGGAAGATGCAAGGGGGTGAGGGTAGTCTTGGTGTTGATGCTGTTAGGAAAGAGCATCTCCCTCCCATCCCTTTCCAGCCTAACTAACAGACTAACTAAACAGGTCATGTAGTGTTTGGTGGGGAAAGAAGAAAGGGTAAACATGACTATTGTTGTGTGTGGACTCGTTAAGGAAGGTCGGGGAGGTGTATGTTCACTCCTGTTCTTGTTCTTGTTCTTCTCTGTCTGTGTGTGTCAGACGCCGCCGCTCCTCCTCCTCAGCCTTACTTTCTCTCTCTGTTCTTGTGTATTTAGTCCCATTTACTCATTTATTTACTTTTGTTTCCATTGTACACTTTCACGAACTGTAACACATACACACACACTCTCTCTCTCTCTCTCTCTCTCTCTCCATTATTCATTACATGTCACTACTACTACTACTACTACTACTACTACTACCACCGTTACTATTGTGTTCGTAGCAGCAATATTAGTGAGGTTACTCACTGCACCCAAATCTCTGTGTTGCATCTCGCCTCTGACCTGCAAACCACGCATGCCAGACCAACTGAACCTCACTTTAGACGCGGGAAGGGAAGGGAAGGGTAGGGGAGGTATATAACAAGTTTTTCTTTCTCTTTATTTTCCTGCGTTTTGATTATCTACTTAAAAGGACGTGGAAGGGTCGCTGGAGATGGGTGAAAAGGGTGTTTTTCTTATAATTATATTCAGTGTTTTTTTTTATTTTCTATTATATTATTTGGTTTTTTTCGTAGTTTTTTTTATAATTATGTATATTTTTGTTCGTAGTTTTTTCTTTTAGTACGTGTTTGCGTGTTTCGGTGATATATATATATATATATATATATATATATATATATATATATATATATATATATATAATATATATTGTTTAAAACCCTGTGTTCTATATGCAATGAGTAGTAACATTTATAACGTCTTGATCTTGTATGTAAGATTACTTAAGAGATATTGTTACAGAAAATACAAGTAAAAGCTTATAAGTCCAAAGAAATGAATTACACTATTTATCTTAAAGTTCATATTTTTCATTAACATTTATGGGACGTGAGTGAGCCGGAACAAAACAATTTCCACGGAATCTTGGTCTTTAAACCTGAAGGAGCAATGTTTACCAAGGTTATGGGGGAGAGCGAGGCGTGTCCAGGCCTAAGGGAAGAGGAGGAGTGTTGTCTTAGGGAGCCGAGGGAAGGGACAGTGCTCCTTTATACCTGAAGGAGTGGGGAGGGTGGGGGAGCTGTCAGGCTGGAGAGGAAGAGGAGGAAGAGCAGGTAGAAACCGATGATGGATGGATAGTAGTGTATTTATGTACCGTCATTTCCTACTCTTATTGCTATCTAGGTTTCGTTATAACATGGTATTTCCTTCCTTCCTTCCCTTGGGTTTCGTTATGGCATGGTATTTGGAGTACAGTTTCTCTCTCTTATATACTCTCGCGCGGTCAAGGTAGGGAGTGCAAGGTGAAGGTCGTTAAGGAAGGGAGGGGGAAGGAAGGGAGGGAGGTAAGGAGGGAGGGGTAGCGTGGGTTGTGGTTCTTCTGTTTCAAGTGTGTGTAAGCCTCCACCCTTACCCTCCTCCTCCTCCTCCTCCTCCTCCACCCCCTGTGTCTTGTCCTAGGTTGGTGACGTAGCCTATATTTGCGGTTACGTGGGCAATGTGGAATTTTTACCGGGAATTTTCTGGTGTCTCCGGGTGTGTGTGTGTGTGTGTGTGTGTGCGCCTTAGGCTAGTGAGGAATCATCTCTAGACGTGACCTTCGTTGTGGTATGTGACCTTGTTAATTACCGTCACTTAGCGGTCCTGCTAGGGAATTCAAGGTCTTTCTCTGTTTCTTTCTCTCTCTCTCTCTCTCTCTCTCTCTCTCTCTCTCTCTCTCTCTCTCTCTCTCTCTCTCTCTCTCTCTCTCTAAATTACTCTTGACAGTAATTATAAGTGTTTAAATACATAATTACTTGCTGCTAAAAGTTGTATTGCAAACAGAAAAAAAATATACACAGAGAGAGAGAGAGAGAGAGAGAAGAAAAAAATTGGTTTATTTCTTTGTTGGATTTAAGTGTGAGCCTTAAGGAGAGTGTGTGTGTGTGTGTGTGTGTGAGTTCAATTTTTTATCTGAATGTTGAAAAAATATTGCTCTTGCTTCCGTCTATCTCTGTATATCTTGCTTGCATAATTTCTTTTACATCTACATACATTACCTCTCTCTCTCTCTCTCTCTCCTTCTCCTCCTCCTCTGGCGTGACTCTAACATCATCTTTGTGCTGTTCTTGCTGCATGACCGGAGAGAGAGAGAGAGAGAGAGAGAGAGAGAGAGAGAGAGAGAGAGAGAGTTGTAATTTGGGATGAGCTCTGGTATAAATTTGTAATTTGATCTCAAGTGTGTGTGTGTGTGTGTGTGTGTGTGTGTGTGTGTGTGTGTGTGTGTGTGTGTGTGTGTGTATCTTGCCTTTTCATGCACGAGGCAACTCCATTATTTTGATTGGTGCCTCGTGGCTTGCTCTGACCTCATCTCTCTCTCTCTCTCTCTCTCTCTCTCTCTCTCTCTCTCTCTCTCTCTCTCTCTCTCAACATTATCCCCTCTATATTGGTAGGATACAGAGCAGCACACAGCGGCAACAGTAGCATTAGCACCGCCGCCTGTAACCTCTGACCGCATCGTATCTGAGATCTGCGTTGTGCTGGGGCGAGTGACCGAGGGTAGGAAGAGGAGGAGGAGGAGGAGGAGGAGGAGGAGGAGGAGGAGGAGGAGGGGGGTTGGCTAGGGCACGGTCACTTGATCTTGGTGTGGGGGGTGGGTGGAGGAAAGGGGGTGGTGGAGGGTGGGTGGGGCGGGCTAGAGGGGGGGTATAGAAGGCACCTGTCTCTATAATCCCCTAAATTTGATACAGTCTGCGTCTATTAATGTCATGATTTGGCTTAGTTAGTTATCCTTATGAGAGAATTTCTTATACAGTATCCGATTTTTAAAGTTTCAGTTGCTATTAATTATATATTTTTTTTTTTCTTCATCCAATTCTGTTTTGTAATTTTTTTTGTTCTTTCCTTTGCGTTGTGGTGGATACGTTCCCTTGTACTAATAACGGGTGACTTAATCTTTTTCTGTGTGATGTATAATAGTATAATATTAGCATGTGTTTTAGTATCTCATCTTGGCATTCTACATCACTGCATCTCTTGAATAACACGTAGAAAAGTGAGGTGAGGGAGTGAGTGGGTGAGGGAGGGTTAGGTGTTGGGGTTGAGGTTGTAGGAGTGAACGGTGCCAGGTTGGGTGAGGAAAGGAGGGTGAGGTGAGGTGTTGGGGTGAGGGGGAGGTGTTGTGGTAGGAGAGGGGAAGGTGAGGGTTGGGGTTGAGGGGTAGGAGAGGGGAAGGCGAGGTGTTGGGGGTGATGGGGAAGGTAGGGGTAGGAGAGGGGGTGGGGGAAGGGGGGGAAGCCTTTGTAGCGGCGGTGCAGAGGATGAGAGGGGCGGTAGAAGGGCAGAGGCTAATCATTACCATACCTACACTAATGAATAATACGAATAATGATTACCACGTGTGCAGCTTAACCCCCGCGGCACACACACACACACACACACACCTTTGCAGCTCTACAGATGAACCTCAGGCGGTGGTGTGTGATGGTGGTGGTGATGGTAGTGGTGGTGATGGTGATGGTAGGTTGTCTAGGAACATGTGGACGGGTGGAAGAATGGAAGGGTGGAAGGGTAGGTCACGCCGCCTTATACAAGCTTGTGGGAGGGTAGAACGCCTCATACTATGCTATAAGGGGAGGTGAGGTTAGGTGAGGATTGGGTACATTCACCACCTATCTACTTCACTTCCCTATCATCCTCTCTCTCTCTCTCTCTGTCTCTGTCTGTGTGTGTGGGTGTTTTATTGGCAGGAAGTTGTGAGTGAGCAGTGGGAAGGGCGTGTCGTTAACTGTTGCAATGATGAATGAATGACCAGTTCCTTCCTTGACTGTCCTATGACCAACACCGACACAAACCTTGCCTTGCCTTCCCCTCCCTTCCCTTTACTCTCTTCTCTTGCTTTTTTTCCTTCTCTTTCAATTCCCTTCCCTTGCCTTACCATATTCCCTTCTCCTCCCTTCCCTTCTTTCTCTTACTCCTTTCCCATCCCTTCCCTTATCTTTCCTTACTCCTCTCCCTTCCTTTACTCTCTTCCCTTACTCCTTTTCTTACTCTCTTTCCTTTCTCTTATGTCTCCTTCCCTTCCCTTACTTAAGCCATCAAAAACAATCACTCAATTATTCTGCTTGTGTGTGTGTGTGTGTGTGTGTGTGTGTGTGTGTGTGTGTGTGTGTGTGTGTGCGCGCGCGCGTGCATGCGTGTGTGTGGCCGTGGGAGCAGGTAAGGTAATGGTAGAGGGTGGGGGGGGGGGCGTGTGTCCGGTTCACTCTGATTGCTAGTAACAGGATAATCCAAGAGTCTAATCGACACGCTTCACTAGCCTCTATAGGGAACCTCACACCCCTTCATCACCCCTTACAGCTCCTCACAACTCCTTACAGTCCCTCATAGCTTCTCAGCCCCTCACAGCATATCTATCTACTCTTAACGCTATAACAACGCCATCTATGCACCCGTTTCCAAACCTAACCTCCCCCAACACACACACACACACACACACACACACACACACACACACACACACACACACACACACACACACCACACACACACACACACACACACACACACACACACACACACACACACACACACACACACACACACACACACACACACCACACACACACACACACACACACACACACACACACACACACACACACACACACACACACACCACACACACACACACACACACACACACACACACACACACACACACACACACACACACACACACACACACACACACACACACACACACACACCACACACACACACACACACACACACACACACACACACACACACACACACACACACACACACACACACACACACACACACACACACACCACACACACACACACACACACACACACACACACACACACACACACACACACACACACACACACCACACACACACACACACACACACACACACACACACACACACACACACACACACACACACCACACACACACACACACACACACACACACACACACACCACACACACACACACACACACACACACACACACACACACACACACACACACACACACACACACACACACACACACAACACACACACACACACACACACACACACACCACACACACACACACACACACACACACACACACACACACACACACACACACCTATGCACTTCACTCACTTATATCTCGTTCAATCTATTTTCTTTCCTCTCCCTTTTATCCTTACAACTCCGTTATATAGCACACACAGATCACAATTTAGCAGGGAGGGAAGGAGGGAGGGAGGGAATACAAGGGAACCCAAACAACATACCCTAGGGTCCCTGCAGAGGCTGTTTGATATAACTACTTGAATTAGAAAAAGGATATCTGTTATTTTAAAGAAGTACTGGGGTGACCAATACCTTCTGTACCGGTATTTTTATCGATATTCCACATGCCTACGTGATACCGGTATAAAATGCTTTACCGATACCTGCTGTACCAGTATTTTTGTTGATACCGCACATGCCTACGTGACCCAACAACACACCACAACACACTTTAACACCCTCACAACACACCACAACACAACACACTCACCTTCATCTCTATCCTTGCAGGTGATCATGTCCTAACACTGCTTTTACTGTACCTAATATACTATAATGAACACTCTTGGATGTAAACAAATAATTAAGGAGTTTTTTTTCACATTTTTTCGTTATTTTTTCAGTTTTTCTTTGTGTTATGGTTTATTTAGGCTTTACTTTCGGTTTCAATAATTTTTATATGTTCTATTTTATGGTTTACATTAGTTTAATTTCATTATTGTCTTTTTCTATTTATCGATCTTATGATTAGCTTAAAAATAAATATTTTTTCATGAAATAAACACGAATCAAATATAACAAGTATTTATGTATAAACGAATTACGTGTTGCACTCGATTTTTTAAAGTACATATAATTGCTTCTCTGTGTATAATAAAGTTTTCAAATTTCGTTTAATATGTACGTGATCAACACTGTGGCCGCCATCTTACTCCTCTTCTTCTTCGTGTGACCTGCACGGTTATATCTTACACTTATTACACTTAATATACAGAGTTTCTTCGCTATCCTTCCACTGTGCATGGTGCGTAATGATGTGTTACGGCTCCTGTATCACTCAAATAGACTTAGAAAGGAAGGAAAAAGGTGTGAAACTAAGAAATATTACCACCAAGAGAATGAGAGAGAGAGAGAAAAAAAAAAGAGAAAGAATCATAAAACAATGAAATACAGTACACAGGAAACCGGATTCTAAGCGAACGCAACCACACAACCCCCAAGGGAACACACACAAAGCAGATTTAGCGAGACTTGAGAAGCGAGTCTCATCCTTAGATTTCCCAAAAGTTTACGCGTCTATAGTTTCTGGTCATTATTTAGCTGGGAGGGAGGGAAGGAGAGAAGGAGGGAGGGAAGGAGGGAGGGAGGTGATACCGCATATGCCTACGTGACCCAACACAATACACCACAACACACTTAACACCCTCACAACACACAACACACTCACCTTCATCTCTATCCTTGCAGGTGATCATGTCCTGACACTGCTTTTAATGTACCTAATACACTATAATGAACACTTCTTAGATAGAGGAAACCGGGCATACAAGTTCATGGGTTCAACTTAATTACTTCCCCGCGTGTCTGCTGGTCTGGTCTGGTGTGGTGGAGAGAGAGAGAGAGAGAGAGAGAGAGAGAGAGAGAGAGAGAGAGAGAGAGAGAAAGAGAGAGAAAGAGAGAAAGAAAAAAAAAAGGAGGGAACAGGTCTTGTTATCTATTTAAAGGCTTGGTGGTTTGGTTTGCTTTTTCTATATATACCGAAGTGTAATACTTTCAAATATTACCACCAAAACAACCACACAAGGTGCTTGTAATAGTGTAATACCTACCAGCATTAACACAAAAACAAAGGAAAAAAAATAGGGTTCGGTATCACTTTCCTTGCGTCGTTTAGGGGGTAGGGTGTTCAGGATAATAACATTTGTAGTGGAAGTATCAAAACAATAGTATTTGAGTGCTGAAGTATGTAGTACTTTTTTGGACACTTACATATCACTTGTATATCACTTGTATATCACTTGTATATCACTTTGTCATTTGAGATCGCCCAAGTTACCCCTGATCCTTTATCTAAAGTCTTAGAGTGAATATTCCTTCGAGTCTAAGAACGAAGACAAGGTGACATACAGGATAACTTGTGCAAAACAAAAACAAAGAAACACACGATATGGACACTTCAGATGGGTGAACACTTCAGATGGGTGGACACTTTACCACTTCAAACCGACTTCCTTATCTTACATCTCGGATAGAATATTCCTTCGAATCCGAGAAACTAAAATAACGATAGGAACGCGAGGAACTATTCACTGGACCCTTTACAACATAACCACATGGCACCCCTTCACTCGTTCTGACATCATATGTTATACATCCTACCTAATTTCCCTAACAAGCTAGACTCCCTTGATACTTTGACTTGGCATTGACCTAGATTCACTTGCCATATGACGAATTTGTAACACCAGGCTGACATGTCGGAGAGTAGCAGACGAGTGGGGAGAAAACAAAAAAAAAGACACATTAACTTCCAACCTAACACATATAATATTCACTTTCCCTACACTTGATCATACTCCTAGTAATGTCAAAGATATATATATACATACATATATATAATACCACACACCTTACTGACTTCACATAGCTATCACTGTATCTTCAATAGCTATAATAACTCTCTCACCTGAGATGTCGGAGAGTAGCAGACGAGTGGGAAGAGCTTTCGCTTCAACCCTCGAATAAAACTCTCCTGGATTGCCAGACGCCTCCAGGAACATAGGTTCTGAATAATTATAGCTATAATCTAACTTTGCCT
>JAPQNM010000043.1:1237651-1247651 GCA_029783475.1 Metacarcinus magister
TTTTAAGGTAAGATATTTTTTTCTCCTTGGTGAAATTGCGTTTGTATTGTGAGTTACTTGATACATTATGTGATTTGAGAAAGCCTCGCAGTGCTTCATGTTTTTGTTAGGTAGTACAACGGACTGATACATATAAGGAAGAGTATTGTATTGTCATTGTATTTTCATTGTATTGTCATTGGATAACACGACTGGTAGACGTAAGGGAAGAAGAAAATTTTGTTCACAGTGCACGAGGCTGGCAGTGCACAGAGTTCACATTCACACAGCAGCGAAACAAGCGAAACACACACACACACACACACACACACACACACACACACACACACACACACACACACACACACACACACGTGGAATAGAGTACAGGAATGCTGGTCGATAATAATAACGTTAGTCTTGGTCGGGTTTCAGGTTTCTTATACAGCCGAAAACAGAGGCCTGAGGTGAGCCAGTGATAGAAGAGGAGGAGGAGGAAGAGGAGGAGGAAGAGGAGGAGGAGGAGGAAGAAGAGGAGGAGGAGGAGGAGGAGGAGGAGGAGACTGTCTTGACCATCCCCTGCAGTCCAGCACGTTCTCACCTTTATTACTAAGGCTTGCGGGGAAAAAACCTTCAACTCCTAAGGCTGCTGCAAACCGTAGTTGTAGTGTCGACGCGGGCTTGGGCAGAGCGGCCTTTCCTTTCCTTATATGGTGAGGCGCGAGAGTACCAGCCTCCTTAGCTGACCCTCCCCCATGACCCCTAAAGGTGACCCCGCTGCTGTAGATGTGCACCCACCCCCTCTCCCCCCTTCTGATCTAAGGGAATGACCTAACAATGCTATTACCTCCTGAGTGATGTTGTAGCACTCTTTATCTCTCTCTTTCTCTATCTATCTATCTCTGTACGTCAAATACCTTTTATAATTAGTACGTTCATTTATTACTACCTTGCGTGCGTATGTATCGAATAGACTTTCCTAATCTGCCATCGAGTATAATGGATTTCTCATTGTGGGATTCCTGTTTAAATTGAGAGAGAGAGAGAGAGAGAGAGAGAGAGAGAGAGAGAGAGAGAGAGAGAGAGAGGGAGAGGGAGAGGGAGAGAGGGAGAGAGAGAGATAAGTGAGCTCTCGTGACTGGCGCCAGCGAGGAGGAAGCAAGAAAGAAGTAAGGAAGTAAGAAGTAAAGGAGGAAGCAATTCGTGAAGGAAGGAAGGAAGGAAGGTTTTGAGGCGTCGTTAGAGGTATGATAGTAGTGTTGAAGTTATTATTGTGGCGGAAGAGTGAACGGTATTTGAAGAGGGAGAGAGGAAGAAAGAGAGAGAGAAGGAGAGAGATAAGACAAGACAAAAAATAATGGAAGGTAAAGAACCACTAGAGGTAGTGTACATAGCATAGGATTCGAAAAACTCAGAAACAAAAACAAAAGAAATGATTCAAGACAAAAGAGTGAGAGAAAAGAGTGTGTTTTAGGGTGAGGACAAGGAGATGAAGGAAAGGTGTTAGGGAAAGGTTAAGGGTGAAGGGTGAGGCCAGGAGGTTAGGGTGAGTGAGGGAGTATAAGTGAAAGAGTAACAAAGGGGTCAGGATAAGTATACGCAGCGCTGAGGGTTAGAAAACAAAACAAAAAAACAAAGGAAATAATACGAGTCAGAATTCTTGAGGAGGAGGAGGAGGAGGAGGAGGAAGGATACACGTTGGACACGCACGGATGAAACTGAGACGAGCAAAATAGTTATTGAACCACAGACACAGACAAGTATAGACGATTGGAACCTTACTACCAACCTCCTCTTCTCTCCACACACACACACACACACACACACACACACACAGTTCTAGTAATCCATGACTCATACATACGTTTATAAATCATCATCATCATCATCATCACTACTATAGACAGCTTGCTTCCGTTATAATCTAGACCTAAGTGAGTCCCGTGTGAACCCTTCCCATCGTGTCATGAGAACGTCCTTGCGTCACGGAGGCAGCGGGAGGGCGGTGAGAGGGCGGCGGGGTGGTGCTCTCAGCTCACGAGTTTCCCAGAGTAGGTGTGTGGACGCCTAGCCGCGAGTGGACGTGTGTATGTTGGAGGGGGGGGGGGGGCTGGATGGCCGAGGGAAGGACAGGAAGCAAGCAATAACCTCACAGCCTTCTTAGTATAGCTGTAAGGAATTCTGTTCTAAATCCAATCACTTACCTCATATTGACGCTTGACGGGGCGGAGATTTCAACGCTATGTAGACAGTGATCAGAGTCTTGTTCTGGTATTCTTGGGCAAAATTCACTTTGGATTCTATTATTTGCCTTTCTTCAGCACTTATAGCGAAGAGAAGACAAGGATGTTTGTATGTTCATTCAAAAGTTTGTGTTAAAGTCTCAGATAAAGTGTAGAACGCGAGCTGAGTTGTGACTGGAGCGTGTGGTACAGAGAGGTGTGGACCGGAAGACACCCAGCGCGGCACTGGCGGCTAACGGCTCCAGTCTGCTCTTATATATACCCTTGCTGCCCTTCTGTCTGCGAGCGTCTACACTATTTTGAGTCCCTATCACTCAGGAATCTTAGTATGAAAATATAAGAAATATATAAGAAAAATCAAGAAGTGTCGAAGAATTATTTAGTGTACGTGTGTGGTAAATGTGGCAGAGTTTCAGGTGACAAGATAATTAGTTGAAGTGAAACTCAAAGGAGAAAAAAATATCTATCTTGAAGACCCGATCGATAAGCAGAATCAAAGTTAGAGGAACAGCGTAGAGTGGGAAGGAGCCCAAGCATGTACTACCTCGAAGGTGTACTAGAGTGTGTGTAACATGATATAGTATTAACAACTTAACTCCGTGCGTGACAATATAGTGTTACGACGCGTCTTAACTCCAGGAATATTTCAGATGAACACTGATTAGAAAGTTTTGTGGCTGGCTAATCTTTCATTGTCTCATACCGTTACCAAGAAAAAAAGGAAGAGAGAAAGAGAAAGGAAGAGAGAAAGAGAGAGAGAGAGAGAGAGAGAGAGAGAGAGAGAGAGAGAGAGAGAGAGAGAGAGAAGTATTTGAGATGTCATTTTGAACGCTAGATTACCAGAATGTGGATCAGGAATCTAACCGTGCCTTCTGCTCTGTCATTCACACACACACACACACACACACACACACACACACACACACACACACACACACACACACACACACACACACACACACACACAGTTCCTACCAGACACCACACACACCCCAAATATCCCGTAGAAGAGAGAGAGAGAGAGAGAGAGAGAGAGAGAGAGAGAGAGAGAGAGAGAGAGAGAGAGCGTTGAAGTATATCTATAACTGTATATTAATCCCTTTTAGCCTTGTTCTAGAATTCAACATTTATCGCCCTTTTCATCATCACATCTTGGTAGACCATCGACTTACTTTCTCGATCTTACTAAACGTGAAAACATGAATATAAATCAGAATAAGTACTTACCTTTCTCACGTATAATAGAAGGTGTAAGTACGTGCAGTTAGTACATAGTTATAGAAGTGGTAGTTATAGTGTTGCCTTCCGTAGTGGTAGTATAGGATGTGGCGGTGAAAGTAGTAGTGTAGATAATTTCAGGAAGCTGTGGTAGATGCGGGGATGTGTTTAGTGTCAAAGGGAGGGAGGGAAGCTAGAGTGACTTATTCATAACTGTACCCAAGACGCTGTACCCAAGACGCTGTACCCAAGACTTTATACCCAGACTTTATACTCAGACTAGAAATATAAACAAACAGAAACGGAAATATAAAGAATCTAACTCCAGGCGACAAAGAAGAGTAAATAAAAAAACAATTAACATCTTCCCTCCTTCCTTCCTTTATTCCCTTCCTTTCCCTCCCCCTCCCCTTATAATACCTTCCTCCTTCACCTCCCTCCCTTACCTTCCCTTCCCTCCCTTTCCTCCTTTATAACACCTTCCTCCTTCACCTCCCTCCCTTACCTTCCCTCCTTTCCCTCCCTTCTTCACACGTTCAATTCCTTACCCACACTTTCCTTCCTTTCTCAGCACTTGACACCCGCCTCCTACACACCATTAATTGCTTCCTTCCTCGCCCCTTCACCGTATTTCTTCTACTTCCTCCTTAACGAGTGAGAACAAACCTTCCTTCCCCTATATATATACTACTTATACCTGCCCTCTACTTAATCTTTCTCTTTGTCCTGGGAGATTATTCTATATTAGTGAAGTCTTAATGGTCTTTTCTCTTCCTTTTCCTGTCTCTGTCTCTCTCTTGTGTTGTGTTTGTTAAGCTTGATCTTGTAGTAGCAAAGTACCTCCTTCTGTAGTAGGACCTCACTAACCTAACCTAACCTAACCTAACCTCACCTCACCTTCTGCAGTAGAACCCCAATCTATAACACTTAATTCGTTTTATTAGTTTATTTATTTACTTATTTATTTATTCTATTTATTTTGTATTTTTCTACAGACCTCTCGCATTTTAAATAAAGCTAAGGTTATCTCTCTCTCTCTCTCTCTCTCTCTCTCTCTCTCTCTCTCTCTCTCTCTCTCTCTCTCTCTCTCTCTCTCTCTCTCTCTCTCTCTCTCTCTCTCTCTGCCAGCCTTCCATCATTAATCTTCACGGTGGCAAAGTAGAGTAGACTACATTGACTTACTTTTGTAGAACCTTCCCTAAGGACATCCCATCTATCTCCCTCACTCACTCACTCCAGCCCTCGACCTTCTCTCCCTTCCCCTCACTCCTTCTCTTCCTTCGTCCCTCAGGCCTCCATAACACACGTTAATATGCTGGTCGTAGCTGCAATTACACAAGGGTACACCAGCTGCCCTTGTTTTGTTTGAGGACACAGCTAACCCTCCAGGGATGAGAAAGCGGGACGAAGTTGGACTCTGTTATGGTGGTCAATTTGGTGTTATGTTTCCATCCTGTTGATTTTGAAACGTAATTCGAGTTTTTTGTTTTGTTTTGACTAGTGTAGGTACCTTTTTTGGAGGTTGGTATATGTTTTCGTATTAAGAAATTTGATATACTTTTTCGAGAATTATTTTTCTGCACAAATACAAGCGTGAAATTAACTTTGTAGGGGCTGAAAACACTTTAAAGTTGAAGGAGTGTAATGGAAGTGAAGAAAGGAAGGGAAGAAAGTGAAGAAAGGAAAGGAAATGAAAGGAAAGGAAAGGAAAAATTGAAGGAAGTGAAGAATGAAGGGAAAAAACCTAGACATACAGTCATACGAGGAGGGCCACGGAGCCAAGTGCCCGGGAGTGTACGTATACATGCCCCAAGACCCCGGACCTACCGACCTGCCGACCTTACGACCTGCCGACACATTACTTGCGGCGAGAAAGAAAGTTCGTCCGGCATCGAGTCGCCTCCTCGCTGGAAAGGTGTCGTGGTGCACCTCTGGGCATTACTCTCATAATAACACTCACTTATCTACCGAAAAATGGGTCTAAACATGAAGGTGAATTAGTTGTGACATTCTTCTCTTTTTCCACTTCCTCTCCCTCTTCTCCTCTCTTCCTCCCTCTTCCTCACTTCCTCTTCCTCCTCTTCCTCCTCTTCCTCTTCTCCCTTCCTTCTACACGTGCTAGATGAAGGCGAGGAGATGAAAGATGTAATGAACTTTTTCCCCAATCAATCTTGACATTTATCCAGCTTAAGTCACTGTGTACTTTGTCGTTAATATGATTTTTTCTTTAGTAGATCAACGAGAAGAAAAATCCTATATAAGTTTAGCTTCACGTAGTGCAAACTTAACCACAAATAATATTACAGGACCCATTACGCTTACAATATACATAAAAACACATTACGGAACATAAACACATAAGCATTTTTTTCCCCTCACAAGTAGCAACGCGCCAATTTCAATTCCATTCCATTCCATTCAAACTTATTTATTCCCATGACTATATACACACAATACAGATTCACTTCATTTCTTCTATATTTCTTACTGATAAACTCCTTCTAAACCTGAGAGGACACCACCGCAGGAAGTCAAGTAACGTAAAGTAATGTTGTCACAGTGGTTGAGGTGGTGAGGTGCTATAAGTGCTTTGTGGTTTCCTGCTGCAAGCTTAGCCCCGGGGATGCCACCGTCGCCCTTAGAGAGACGCTCCACCTGTCACCCACCTGTGCATGTGTGTGTGTGTATGTATGTATGTATGTATGGCTGTCTTTCACCCACTTCTCTTGTTGCTCCTTCCTTCCTTCCTTTCCCTTCCTCCCTTCCCTTCCCTTCCCTTTCCTTCCCTCGAGTTAAATAGTGGTAGGTGACGAGAGGTAGAGGTAGAATATATAGGTCATATAGGAAGTTGAAGTGAGGTTAGGTTAGGTTAGGGTAGAGATATTTTTTCTGGTTTTTGTTTTTGTATATATGTTTATTTATTTATTTTTTTTACTTATATATTATTTTTCTTGTTGTTGTTGTTCTAGTTCTTCTTTTTCTTTCTGATCTTCCTCCTCCTCCTCTTTGTCCTATCACATTCATCACTTTCCATCACCACCATTCACCCACTTAACCCCCCATCACCACCCTCCCCCATCACCACCTCATCAACCTTCATCATCAATAATCACACCCTCACCACCTCTGACCTCCTCACCGCCCTGCATCTGTCATCATTCTTCATCACCATCACCACCCATCACCACCTGTCACTTCACCCCCATCACTCCACATGGTCATCCCTCACCCCCTTCACTATTTACTCCCCCCCATCACCATTTACTCCCCCCCCCACCCACCCATCATCATTTACCTCCTATTACCTCCTTTGTTAAGTCACTGTCTGTCATTCAAAGTGTTCTTTATAAGCCTCTGTGACAATCTTATACTCTTCACTATAAATAATATGTTTTTGTTATTTATGTGGCACCTTCATTTTATTTTTTTTTTTTTAGTAATGTATGGAATATAGAATTTTTTTTATATATATTTGTATTTATTTTCTATTATTTCTCTTTGCCATTCACTTCACTTCACTTCCTAATCTTCCTCTCTCTGTGATGGCTTTACACTGCGTCTTCACTATTAACATGGACACTTTATCTTACCTGTTTACTCTTTACTGACACCTGACCCCTGACCTCTGTCCTGACTGTCTAGTAAGCAACAAGATATCTCTGTAAGGAAGAGTGGTTAATGGCTTAGGATCTGTGAGTTTTATTATTATTATTATTATTATTATTATTATGATGAGGAGCAGTACGAGGAGGAAGCGTACTAATGATATATTGTCTGTGTGTTGTATTGTCTCTCCTCATTGATAAGCGAGTGAGATGCATATTAGGGTTGAATATTTGTTTATTTAAGTATCCCAATCAGATGTATCGTGAAGGGTAGTAAAGAAAACGCAACACAATAGTAGATAGTGTCATATGTGTGTGTGTGTGTGTGTGTGTGTGTGTGTGTGTGTGTGTGTGTGTGTGTGTGTGTGTGTGTGTTTATTGTGAGGTTTTAATTTATAGTGACATGATTGTGTTATCTTGGGGCTTCGTTATATTGTAAGTTAATGACATGAAATTGGTGATAACAAAGTTTATTTTTTATTATCTTTATTTATTTACATATTACCTATTTATTTTTTATTTATATGATTTCTACACTTTTATTTAGTTTTTGTGTGAAAGTAGAAAAAAAAATATCCACAGCGTAACTGATTGACTTATTAACAAACGCAATGATGAAGTACTTTGCTGCAAAACTAATTACTTTTTACAATTATTCTTTGCAACGGGTGTGTAAATATAAATACATGTAATTAAAGTTTTCTCCCTCGGCCTTCCTTTCCTTCCTTCATGCTATTCATCTTTACAATTCCCTTACAACCTTCCTTCCTTCCTTTCTTTCGGGTCAGTGAATGTAGAGCAACAACAATTATTATAGGTAGAGGAAGAGAGTTATTCCCCATTTCATGTTCCTAACCCGTCAGTCTTGTCTACGATTACTTTGGGTTAATAATAATAATAATAATATATACTTTATTTTGTCTTTTTTATGTAATACGGTATAGAAACTTGCTATGGATTGGGATCTTACTTATAAAACTACAGTATATACATGTAAAACTACAGTACAACATATTTACACATTTCTACACATTTTTAAGATTGTTGTTAGTGTACTACGCAAATATTTATCTGACTGACGCTTTTTCACCTTCCTTCTCTTTTTTTTCTTCATTAAACGTAGATTGGCCAAGAGCTATAAAACTAACACGGAGGGAAAGTACAATAAGTTCCACTAGGAAATAAAAAAAGGATATAAAAGGTAGGGAATAAATTGTTACGAAGAGTATAAAAGTTTAGTTCAGTAGTAAATCTTCGGGAGAAATGTAACCTAACCTAAGCTAACCTAACCTAACCTTTCCTTTACTATTAAAATGACATTGAGAGGTTAAGAGTAAAGTCATCAGCATAGAAGTTGATTGAGGATTTAGTTCAAGTGACACGTGAATATAATAGTATATAATGTAAGTGATTGATTATTAATATGAAATTCGGTTAATTGATACGTTTAAGAGAATAACTATTGTATACGTATCATTCCATTAGTACATTAGCTTGAAAGAAAATTGAAGGTGAAGATACAAAAAGAGAGAATGTTAGCTATTATAAAAAGTTAATTTATAAACTAAAGACATATTTTAATTCAATCAGAAGCTTTCAAAATATATACGTTTCTCTCTTAATTTACTCTCTTCTCTCACGCTCTGAAAGCATTAGTTTGTGTTAGATATTTGATATATATATACTTTTTATTTTTATTTTATTATATTTTTTGTCTTTCTTCCTCACCGTAACGAAGGAAGTCAGTCAATCGGTAAATAGAGAAATGTTCGTGACTTGCTTTCTTACTTAGGTTTTATGTTCACTTCCGTCACCCTTGTTCACCTGTGCGCACCTGTTCACCTGTGCTCACCTGTTCACCTGTGTTCATCTTTCCTTTCCTAAATCCTCTCAGTGAAAGATTTATTACATTCTTCTTGTTTAAGCTTATTTTTTTTCCTTATAGCTAATCTTAGGAATACTTTTTTTTCCCTCTTCCTGTCTTTCTGGTTCTCGTAATATTGTCTTCTTATTCCTGTAACAACTGACTTATTATATTCTTCCTCTTTATATATGTTATTCTAAGCTACTTTTTCACTTTTTTATTTATCTTTTATTTATTTAATTTAAACACTCACTTACAATAGAGACTCAAAGTTCATGTTTTTTTACGATGAACTATTATCTCTTTCTCTCTCTTTCTATTTTTTCTTAACCTTTTCATCCTCTATTTTCCTCTTTCACCTTTTACTCCTCCTCTGTAAACCACATCCTACTATACTTCTATCCATCTTAATCTACTACTACTACTACTACTACTACTACTACTACTACTACTACTACTACTACTACTACTACTACTACTACTACCCTTCCCTTCCCTTCCTTGACCACAACCACCACCACCACTACCACCTCAACCTCCGCACCCAACACACACACACACACACACACACACACACACACACACACACACACACACACACACACACACACACACACACACACACACACACACACACACACACACACACGCAACACACACGCTAAGTCTATACTCCAGTGACCTTTCTCGCAACGGGTCGTAAATAAACGCCCATCGAATTACGTGCAAGAGATAAGGTAAAAAGAGATCTGAACTGTAACTGACGCCATAAGATGATTTACGTGGGTGTGGTGATGTAGATAGATAGATAGAAAGAGAGAGAGAGAGAGAGAGAGAGAGAGAGAGAGAGAGAGAGAGAGAGAGAGAGAGAGAGAGAGAGAGAGAGAGAGAGAGAGAGAGAGATTGCCCCGTCATTAAACGATAATTTAACGTATTTGGAGCGTTAAGTTCTTGTATGGCAGAGGTTATGTGTGTGTGTGTGTGTGTGTGTGTGTGTGTGTGTGTGTGTGTGTATGTGTGTTTTCACTGGGCTTTGTTTGGGTGCTTTTGTTGCGGTGTATTGTATTGTAAAGTATAGACACACACACACA
>JAPQNM010000043.1:1250151-1272651 GCA_029783475.1 Metacarcinus magister
TATTACAGGGTGTGGACTTTTCTATATTATTTTTTTCTTGTGTGTGAAGTGTTTGAGTGGCACATGACTTGCATATAACTGTGGTGCGTGTTGAAGGAATCCCGAGGGAGGAGCTGGTTATAGTTTTGTAAAAGTGATAGACGCGAGAATATCAGTAACAAATGTCTTGATCAACTATTACAATGTTCTCGGTTCCTTAAAACGTCTTGATCAAATGTTTATAGTGCACTTCTTTTTCAATCGGATCGTTAACGTTTGGAACTCCCTGCCCGCCAATATCGTCGACAGTAAAACAATTACTACGTTCAAAAATAGACTTGACAAATATTTAGAAGCCAATCCACAATTAAAATACTATCCGTTAACGTAGCAAACTTTAAGTAAGTTCATCCTGATGTACCTAACTTACGAAATGTCGATTCAAAAGACGTCGCTAGTGGCCTGACATCGCTTGCCAGGAAGTAGTGGTAGCAGTAGTGGTAGTGACAGTATGGTCTTGGTTGGCCTTCCTTTCCCTGTCAGCCATGGCTGGGGAGAGAAGCCTTCACCCTTACTATCCTGTATCCTTGACTCTAGAGTAGATAGTGTAGTCTCACAAACAGCCTCGTAAGGGCCAGCAGGCCTGTTGCTGTTTGTTCTTCCTATGTGTTCCTATGTGTACTCGGTGGTGAAATGTTATGGGTGTATACTCGTACACTTCATAAGAATCACTAGGTAACTATATAATCAATAGGTAACAATAGTATCATCATCATTTGCTTAAAACACTTGGGACTTAAGTTAAATTTATGATTGATAAGTTTTTTTCTCACACGTTTATTTTTTATTGGTTTGCAAGAACGATTAAATTTATGATTGATAAAACAATTTCTTTCTTTCAAGTTTTTTTTTTTCATTGGTTTGCAAGAACGACTAAGTTTAAGTTCGCGATCTGTACCTCTCGTGGTGACGAAGCTAGGCGTCTGTGGTCCAGTATTAATGTGAAAACGAACAGTACATCGCGTCTCTATAACCAAGAACCGCTGCGGCGTTAAGTTACGTTACATTAGCGGACCGAAGTGAGGCTAGAGTGGAAACCGTGGGAAGAATAGATCACCTCCCTTATACACCTCTCACTGACTCGGCTTGTCTGGAGCTCTTCCGTTAGTTCCGTTTAGAGAGACTTGGTGGCTATCAGACTAGATTACTGCTCTCCCTTCCACCCCCTCCTCCTCCTCTTAGTGCCGTACAGGGAGGAAAATTGGAGGCTACAGGCGATGACAGTTATTATTATTATTATTATTATAGTCGTTTAAAGGGAAAAGTAACAGGAAGGTAAAGGAACGTACAAATAACAATGGTAATGGTTCTTCTACTGTTGACATACATCTAGATAACATTATATTATTAGTTTTTTAATTATACTCGCACGGTTGGTATTTATATTCTTTTTTTTAATTAACTCGAATACTTTCATGGCTCATTTGTATTCTATAGTCGCGTTCAGTTTCTATCTACTTTACATTCAGGTGTGTTAGCGTTGTTGTTGAAGGGAGGGTGAAAGGGAGAGCGTGTGTAAGGGAGTCTCAGGCAGGCGCTCTCGGGGAAGCCCTTGAAAACCATTATAAGAAGCTTTGTGAAGATTTAGAGAGTGAGGCTTACGATTATTATCCCCATCACGTCACACATACATAAAAAAGAAAGGAAATGGAAAAGAAAGTGAGTGCGATAAGGTAGAAAAGAGAATGTTGTGAGTCTTTAAATTCCAGTTAGAAAATTAAAAAGAAAGTGAGTGCGATAAGGTAGAAAAGAGAATGTTATGAGTATAAATTTCAGTTAGAAAATCAAAAAGAAAGTGAATTTGATAAGATAAAAAAGAATATATTATTATGAATCTATTAATACCAGTAATTTTCCATCGTGCTTGTTAGGTTTGGTTAGGTTAGGTTTGGTTAGGAAGGAAGGAAAAGTTTAATGAATAATAACACTGATTTATACATTAATTTGAGTTATGTGAAGAGAGTTTTATGCAAGATGAATATTAATTATGCTTTCTATCTTAATCTTAGTATCTCCTTGTCATCTGGCAGCTGCACACACACACACACACACACACACACACACACACACACACACACACACACACACACACACACACACACACACACACACACACACACACACACACACACACACACACACAAAGCAGATTTAGTGAGACTTGAGAAGCGAGTCTCATCCTTAGATTTCCCCAAAATTTACGCGTCTATAGTTTCTGGTCCTTATTATTTAGCAAGGAGGGAGGGAGGGAGGAAGGGAGGGGATACCGCACATGCCTACGTGACCCAACACAACACACCACAACACACTTTAACACCCTCACAACACAACACACTCACCTTCATCTCTATCCTTGCAGGTGATCATGTCCTAACACTGCTTTTACTGTACCTAATACACTATACTGAACACTCGTGGATGTAAACAAATAATTAATGTGTTTTTTTCACATTTTTTCGTTATTTTTTCCGTTTTTCTTTGTGTTATGGTTTATTTAGGCTTTACTTTCGGTTTCAATAATTTTTATATGTTCTATTTTATGGTTTACATTAGTTTAATTTCATTATTATTGTCTTTTTCTATTTATCGATTTTATGATTAGCTTAAAAGTAAATATTTTTTCATGAAATAAACACGAATCAAATATAACAAGTATTTATGTATAAACAAATTAGGTGTTTCACTCGATTTTTTAAAGTACATATAATTGCTTCTCTGTGTATAATAAAGTTTTCAAATTTCGTTTACTATATACGTGATCAACACTGTGGCCGCCATCTTACTCTTCTTCTTCTTCGTGTGACCTGCTCTGTTATATCTTACACTTATTACACTTAATATACAGTATTTCTTCGCTATCCTTCCACTGTGCATGGTGCGTAATGATGTGTTACGGCTCCTGTATCACTCAAATAGACTTAGAAAGGAAGGAAAAAGGTGTGAAACGAAGAAATATTACCACCAAGAGAATGAGAGAGAGAATCATAAGACAGAAGTCGTCAAGTCTTCTCTTAAAACTTCCTATTGTCTGTGCACTAACTACCTTGATCAAACACCAGCCAGACAGCTAGACACAACACACAACACCTGCCAGGACCACACTCCCCTACCACCAAACCACACAACCTCCGCTCCAACACCACTTGTTCCCTCTATCCACCCTCTCTGCCAGCTAATTGACCACCGCCTAGGCTCGCGGACAGGGTCGCCAACTCACCTCCCGTGAAACACCTCAAACAAGTCATTAACCTGCGTGAATCCCTATAATCAGTCAACTACCATAACACTACAATTATTGTTTTTTTCTTCACACACACACACACACACACACACACACACACACACACACACACACACACACACACACACACCCTCGTCTTGACCCTTCCCCTCTTCCTCCTCTTCCCCCAACACATACAGACTGTCTTTTCTCTCTCTCTCTCTCTCTCTCTCTCTCTCTCTCTCTCTCTCTCTCTCTCTCTCTCTCTCTCTCTCTCTCTCTCTCTCTCTCTCTCTCTCTCTCTCTCTCTCTCTCTCTCTCTCTCTAGACAATAGTTACTCAAGGGAAAGTTAAACATGTGTTAATTGTTTTTCTTTCTAACGTACGCACGCACGCCCACGCACTCAGTACCCTCACGCCCACGCACGTAAACACCACTCCCACCATATACACACACACACACACACACACACACACACACACACACACACACACACACACACACACACACACACACACACAATTTGGGTAGTAATTATATGCATTATTGATATCGTAAAAAACAAATCTTTATTTTAAACATCAGAGAGCAAAAAACAGCAGAAATACGTCCAATTTATCAATATTTTCATGCATCTCAGGCAGGGCAGGTGTTCACCCCATACACACGTGCACAGGTGTTGAGGCAAACAGTAAAAGTTTGCTTGTAACTAAAGATGATTTCACCTTTCTAACATGTGTACTCTTGTCATGAAAAATAATTAAGCGACTTACTTATACGGTAAAAAAAATAAACATGTTCACTCTCTCCATGGATGCATAAAGGTGCCCACATGTTACACTGTTAACGAGGTGTAGGGAAAGTTGACTGTCTGGCTTGTCTTAGTTTCTCTTGTTCATTTGAATGCCTCGCTGAGCCTACGGGCATCACCAGCCAGGTGGCGCCACGCTCCGCCTCCATACCTGGTGGTGGTGGTGGTGGTGGTGGTCGTGGTGGTGGTGTTCCCTGTCACTGTAACCACCTGATGGGACCCTTGATGGACGAGGCTGGGGTGGTGGAGGAAGGGAGAGAGAAAGAGAGGAAGAGAGAAGCTAAATCATATTCGTATCTTAAACTATATTTTTTCTTGCCTTGTCATGGAAAGAGGAAAGGCTGTGTTGTCATAGTATTGTATAAGACGGTGAGATTTATTTATTTTTTATTCCAATTATTGTTATGAAGACGATATATTATTACATTCACGCCCCAATTTCACTGATTTATAACGTAGATATTAGTACTGCAAACCAGATGCTTTTCTCATCTCCTTAAAACCAAATCAGAAAAAAACTATACTCTTTCACCTTTTAAATGACTAAAGGAACATAATATAATCACTACCAACATTGTGTCAGTCTTCCTATAACACTATACAAACACAACATTCACCTATTAGGTTCTTTTTTCCCCAATAAGCTATAACCGGAGTGTGGAAAGTGACTAAGAGGTAAGGGGGAGGAATGTTACTGGTGGTAGGGAGTGAGTGTGTGTTGAGCGTGGGGCGGGTGTGTGCGGGTGTTGACATGGGGCAGGGAGGGCAGGGCAGGGCAGGGCGTGAGGCTATGGCAAGGTCATTGGGCAGGGGTGTGTGTAGAGGAGGTGTAGGAATAGCAGGCAGGGTGGGTAGAGCAAGGCAGGGTAGGGTAAGGTAAGGTTAAGGTAGAGCATGGGGGCGTGTGGTAAGGTAGCAGGAGTAGCAGGCACGGTAGGGTAGGGCAGGGCAGGGCATGGCAGGGCAGGGTAGGGCAGGGCAGGGCAGGGCAGGGCAGGGTAGGTAGGGTTCAGAGTCCTATAGATGACTGTAGGCGGCGTGAGACACCTTCTCCCTCCCTCCCTTCCCTCCCTCCCTTGACCGCTGGCCTGCAGGTGTCTATTGTTACCTAGGAATGTAATTTATCTTACTCAATACCGCTTCCTTCTAGCCCTTTATACGTTACCCTTTTATATCATCTGTTTACGTTTAGGTTTATGTATATATCTTGCGTGTACTTTGGTTATAGATGTGATGGTAGGGAGGAGTCACACCTGCATAGCTAAGAGTCTTGTGAGAGTCGTGCTGATACAGGTGATCGAGAGTACAAGAGGATACAGAAAGTTTGTGTAGGAGGAATTAGCAAGGAATTAGTAGTATGTAAACATCCCATTCCGTGTTGGCTGGCTCTCAGACACGGCTGGCTTACTCACTCTATCGCTCACTCACTCACTCACTCACTCACTCACTCACTCACTCACTACCACGAACACTACATAAGATTGCATTCTTAGTAAAAAAAAAAATGTGTCTTAAGATGCTAAAAATATATCATAGTTAGCCTTGAAGAGACTAACTACAAGGCACAGTGGGATAGAGAAAGAAATATTACACAGAAATTTTAACCAGTGTGCTTTTAATCTTTTTATATTTGTTATTATTTTTTTATTTAATTGGTTCATTCCTATCCTGTCCTTCCTCCTTCCTCTATCCATCTAGCCATCAACCTAAAAACCCAGCATCTCCCTCCTATTTTAACTAGTGTACTTTTACTCTTTTTCTATCTATTTATCTATCTTTTATTTAACTAGTTCATTCTCTCCCGTCCTTCCTCTATCCATCTATCCATCAACCCATCAACCCAGCATCTCTCTGCTCTGCCTCCTGGGACCATCCATCCATCCATCCACCACCACCATCCCGTCGCTCATCTCAAATGGCTTTTAACTTTGCATCATCATCTCTCACACATACAAGACGGAAAGGTCACCTACCCTCACCCTCCCCACGGCCCTAATACCACCCTCCTCTTCCTTTCACTCACCCCTTCACCTCTCCTTCTCCTCTTACTCCTTCCTCACCCTCCTCCTCCTCTTCCTCTTTTCCTCTCTCCCTTCTTCTCCCTTACACATTCACCCTCCTCCTCCTATTCCTCTTTTCCTTCCTTTCCCTTAACCTCCCTTACACATTTACTCTCCTCCTCCTCTCTTCCTCCTCCCTTCCTTACCCTCCTTCACCCCTTCCTCCTCTCCCTTACCCTCCTTTCACCTCACTATCCTATCTGACAACCCAACACATCAGAGACATCCGCAAATTCCTCCTTCTCAGACTGATACTGATGGTAATTTGCACCTATGCCAATTAGGCGAATGTATCTATCTATCTAGCGGAGTATTTTCTGACCGAGACTTTTTTTTTCACCAGCGGGTCGTGAGGTGTGTTTTCAGTCAGTCTTCTTCTCTCTGTTACCTGGAAAAGTGGGGAAGGGAAGTGAGAGAGAGAGAGAGAGAGAGAGAGAGAGAGAGAGAGAGAGAGAGAGAGAGAGAGAGAGAGAGAGAGAGAGAGAAAGAAAGAGAGAGTAGATGTATGTTAGCAATGTTTTGGCGGCGTGACTTTTGTGAGACTCATGTCAAGCGATGTCTGGTAAGCTGGCGGGGAGTGAGTGAGTGAATTGCAATTTCTGAGCGAGGCTTTGCAAGTTGATTAAGGCTGGAGGGGTGAAAGAGGAGAGAGAGAGAGAGAGAGAGAGAGAGAGAGAGAGAGAGAGAGAGAGAGAGAGGGAGAGAGGGAGAGAGAAAGGATAGATAGAGGACAGGGAAGAGAGATAGCGTTGGAAATGGAAGGGAAATAAGGTGAAGATCAAGGAATGGATAGATAGAGAGAGAGAGAGAGAGAGAGAGAGAGAGAGAGAGAGGAGAGAGAGAGAGAGAGAGAGAGAGAGAGAGAGAGAGGTTGGTGAGCTGTTAGAAGGACTGCCTCCCTGACTCACCATTTCTTGCCCTTTACCTAAGCCTCTCAAAGCCAAGATACGAATTAGAAGAGAAAAAAAATTACATCACTATAACTACATCCATTTACTAAGGAACATAAACAGTCCTACAGTCACGTGTGTGTGTGTGTGTGTGTGTGTGTGTGTGTGTGTGTGTGTGTGTGTGTGTGTGTGTTAAGCTAAGGACTGTGCTTCCCTTTCCTTTATTCCTACCACCTTACTTTTTTTCTAACTCTCTCTCTCTCTCTCTCTCTCTCTCTCTCTCTCTCTCTCTCTCTCTCTCTCTCTCTCTCTCTCTCTTTCTCTTATCCCTCCCCCCACCATTAATAACCAATAGAAGGCATCATCAGCTCAACACATCATCATTAAGTCCTCCGTGGTGGGTGTAATTAATTAGTCAACACACCTGACTGCCTGTTGCCCGCCGTCACCGCCAGGTAACCGCTTGACCCGCCTCTAACGCTGCTGTGGAAAGTGTGAGGTTAGAAGGTTGAAGGGCGTGGGTAAGGAGGAGGAGGAGGAGGTACTCAAATCTGTGTTGTCGTTTTCGTCCTACATTATCGAGGCTCATGTGTTTATTTTCCTCATTTTATCTTAGTTTATGTGTTTATTTTCCTCACTTTATCGTGGTTTATGTGTTTATTTTCCTCACCTCGACTGAACGCTTTGACTTATACACGTTTGAACATTATCTGAAGCTTAATACAATCATTGGTATATTAGATGTTAACAGTAAGAGTGTAGGTTAGGTTAGGTTAGGTTAGGAATAAACCCAAACACACGTAGCTACTGAGATTAGGAGGACGAAGACACCTGCCGCAGAGTAACAGGTGAAGGGCAGATGAACAACGTTAAATCAAGACCAGTAAAAAAAAATCTCAGTTAGGAGGTTGGTTGTAAGGCCTTCGTGATTGTCTGATTAGCCTTCAGGTCGTAACTCTTGCCTCCAGTAGCAGGGCGCCTCGGGCTGACAGGTAGGCCACGCTAGGTAATGAATGAGACGCTGAGGAGTCATTAGGTGAAGCTGCTGTGTGGAGGGTTGGTGAAGGCAGGAGTGATGTGTCTCCCGGGCTGGGGCTGCGTCAAGGGAATGGTCTGCGTTAAGGCGCATCGGTATAGCGTCTCAGTCTTCTATCAGGATGTGTTTAAGTGTTCTTGATACCATTAATATTACACACCACATAAAAAAGAAGGAAATTTAGCTATACGACACAGAGGAATTCCATATCTTAATTTTGGGTGATATGTAAGACTTTTTATTTTATTTATTACATTGTAGGTTGTGGGTAGTTTGTGTACGTGTGTGTAAGTGGAGGGGTGACGGGTGGGAGGAGAGATAAAGAAAGAAAGAGAAAAAAAGAAAAGAGAGAAATAATACATAACATTGCTTTTCTCTGTACCCTTGAGTTTGATACCAGCTGTGTATCTTTTTTGTCATCTTTTTCCTTCCTTTCTTCGTGGCTTCTCCTCGGGGCTGCGGAGGTGAGGGAGTGTCGGGGCGGTTCCTCTGATCAAGGGAACACAAAAATGGCCAGAAGCTTTCGGCCACACGGAACCTTATACGGCACCGCGATTGTCCCCGCCATTAATTATTCCACTCACGGCTGGGATGCTGGTGTGCTGAGATGATGGGTTGATGGGGTGCTCGGGGCTATATACAGTCTTCGTCCAGAAACTCTTTGGGATAATCATATTTTTTCGTGGAAGATAGATAGTTTTAAGCCTTGAGTCTATGTTTTGTGAGGAATTAAGACATGGGAGGATGTTTAGAAAATTTAGGTCAGCATAAAACTCCCTCCCTCACACTTTTGTACCTCGTATGTTGAGGAAGGAAGGTAAAAGCGAGAACTGTAATCATGATGGTGTAATTTATGTGTTTTTCGTAGCTGATCTAATCGGTTTATGTCAGACAACAGCCCGAGGAGGAAAAGGTATTTGCCGGAAAACATGACTCAATTCACCGCCTCGTTTCGCTGTGGGAAGGTGGAGTAGCAAGATCTGTTTGGCTAGCTTACAAGGGGCTTCCAGCTACTCATGATTCTCCGAGCTTCTGACTGCGTGGAGAAGCTGGAGAGAGGCGGTAGAGATGCTTTGTTGTGTAAAGAACTCCTACTTAGGTTGTAGAGTTCGTGGTCATGGTGGGCGGGGTGTGCCTTGTGACCTGGGCGTGGGAGGGACCGGGCGTGTTTGACTGAACCAACCGAAGTCTTTGTTTCTGGGTTATTTATGTGTATTTTTTTTATCTTGTTTAAGTGAGTTGGGCGTAATTTGCATGCCATCCATCGTGGGTGTGTTGACGCAGCGGGACAGGACCAGAGGTTGTCAGGTACCGTTAATTGTGTTAATTCCTTGGTCCTTCAACTCACTCACGCGGCCAGACTGTAGAGGCGAAGGCGAGGGTGTAGAAGCCTTGCCTTAACTTACGTCTTATTAATGTTTCCAGCTAGACAGTCACTCTCACATCCAAGTAAAAGAGAAGTCTAGCTAAGCATATATTTAATTACATACGATATTTATTTAGTTGTGTGTGTGTGTGTGTGTGTGTGTGTGTGTGTGTGTGTGTGTGTGTGTCTGTGTCTGTGTGTGTGTGTGTGTGTTCTTAACTTAAAACCTGAATTGGTATCTGGCTCTCCTGTGGTTATTGATAGTCAGAGGAGAACTTTGCCTCCACACATACACCTTAGACGGCTTTCCATTGAATAAAAACTTCTTCTTCAGCACCACATTAGACCGTTTAGGAGGCTTCTGAGGGGACGGTGGGCGGGGCGAGGCGGGGGTGACTCCTGGGTGTGATTCTGAAGAAGGCGTTGAAGGTAGTGGTGGAACGATAGTTGTGGATGGTGGGTATGGTGAGGGCGGTGATGTGGTTGTTAGCGTGGGTAGGTAGTAGGGTGGTTGGGGTTGGGGTGGGTGGAGGTGGAGCGTGGTGACTGGAGAGCTTCTGTGGTAAACTTTTCCGGGTTTTCCGTTAATGGTGAAGTCGATGTCCACCTGGTGAGGAAAATTGGAGTTATTGTGATATTTTTTTTTTTTAACATGAAAAGGATACTACTGGCTAAGGGACAACAAACATACGTAAAATAAAAAATCCCGTTTATCACCAGACCCTGTAAAGAGGACAGTATGTATGTTTGATTTGTGTGTAAGTCGTGTTCCTTGTTGTATATATTTTTTTTGAGCTTCAGTTAGGTCTATATTGCAATAATTAAGGTTGTAATAACTTAAGGTATGTGTTGTAGAGAGCCTAACAGTTGACTGACATGAATTGGCGTCTCTTTAGTTAATTATAGACTCTGTATTCATCAAGTTAAAGAGAAAACAGATGTATAAAAACACCGTTATGTAAAGTGGTGTAACGGATTATATGTTACGTTCTTGTGTAATGTAAAATTCTTAGCATATTAGACTGAAATATTAAACTTTGTGGTTGAGGATGGTCACGTGTGGTGGTATGGTAGTGGTAGTATTGTGGTTGCTTGCTTGCCTTGTGGTGGTGTGCTGGGAGGGGCACGGAGGCTGAGGCTGAGTCGTCTCCGTAGTAGTAGGAAGAGGAAGGTAGTCGTAGGTAAAAGATTGGTGATTCCCCGGGTCTTGGGTTGCCTTGCCTTACCACTACTGTCTCGTCTCGGTCATCACTAGTGAGTCTCTGTAGCACCTGTTAGAAGGGAGATGCAGGGAGTGTACGTAAAGGATAAAGGCAGACTCCCGTGCACTGTGTTACGTGTAAAAGTAAGGAAGTGATTGGTGACATGTAATATTATTTCTGGATTTCTGAAGTAGGTCCTGCAGAAGGCCGCTCTCGGGCAGCATAATGTGCGGGGGTTGTGCGGGGCATTCAAGAGGCTTGGTTAGGATAAGGATAGGGATTCGAATTTAGGTAAGGGGGCAGGATTTGGATTTGGATTAGGAAGGTAATGATTGGTAGATGTTGTCCCTCACTCCCTCTCTCCCTCCCTTCCTTCCTCCATCACCACCGATAGGAATAGCAGTACAAGGCATCATCTGTTTCCTGTCCTGATATATTTTAACGGGATAACATAATCACTATTGGATGTCTGGGATGTGATGTGTATTGTGTGTTTATATGTAACTATTCACAAAAGTTGATTTAAAATGGTTTATCATGATTTGTTAATGAAAAAAAGTATGGATAAGAACATTTTATTCTATACTTTGTTTTTTATGAAGTTATCTAAAGCGTATAAATGCATGTGTTGACGGGTCACTGCCTTCGCTACCACCACCACCACCACCACCACCACCACCACCACCACCACCACCACCACCACCACCACCACCACCACCACCACCACCACCACCACCACCTCGTCGTAATGACCCCAAAAGAGTATATAACATTTCATACCTATTTTAAGGCATGACATAAATGATATAATGAGCCATTATCTTTAATTACATACACTTCACTTAATTATATGAATGAAGCAACAACGAAGAATGACTACAGACGAATAACAGTTCTTGAAATAAAAAAAAGATTGCTTGAATAATTTAAGAGCAACAACCTGGAGAGTCGGGAGGGGTGGGTGGGGAGGAGCCTTCCTGCTTTTAAAGAGGAGGAAGGAGAGGAAAGAGTTCAAGAGAAGGAAAGAAAGGAAGGATGTAAGGAGGTAATGTGACTTGAAGCTTTTAAAGAGGAAGAAAGAGATGAAGGAATTAGATAAGAGGAAAAAAAGGAAGGATGTAGGGAGAGAAGCCGTGGAAGATTGATATGAAAAGTAACAAGGAAGGAAGGAAGACATTACTGAGCGAGAGAGAGAGAGAGAGAGAGAGAGAGAGAGAGAGAGAGAGAGAGAGAGAGAGAAAAAGTAATATAAAAATAAAATCAATAACACCCTTAAGAATCAGCCAGTCACCTCATGCTTTCCTCTTCCTCCTCCTCCTCCTCCTCCTCCTCCTCCTCCTCCTCCTCCTCTTCCTCCTCCTCCTCCTTAATAACCTAACATTCAACATTATAAAAAGATTCGAAACTCAGAGGCGGAAGGGAAATGCATTTAGACTTCCTCTCCTATTATTCAATGACGACCCGACCAGACCTGACCTGACCTGACCTCGTGACCTGCCGCACGTGACCTCCCATAATCAAGCACTAGAGAGACAGACAGACAGACAGATAGACAGACAAATATACAGATACACAGGAAGTCTATAAACGAAATCTTCTTGTTATAATGAACATTTTCCTTCACTTTTCCTCGTGTTTTTCTTTTTTCTGTTTTTATTGTCTCCTCTTTTCCTGTGTGTGTGTGTGTGTGTGTGTGTGTGTGTGTGTGTGTGTGTGTGTGTAGAATTAGAATTAGGTTAGCAATAAGCTGTTTAGATTATATTACATAAGAAAGTTAATATTTACAGTCATAGATTTGTTGATGTGGAGGAGGAGGATGAAGAGGAGGAGGAGGAGGAGGAGGAAAAAGAAGAAGAAAAAGAGAAAGAGAAAGAGGAAGCTCATGATAATAATAAGGAAAGAAGTAAGAAAAATAATATACAGTTTTTAAGTAAACCTCATATTTTTCGAGTTATTTAATAAAACGTGATTACGAGAAAAAATGCCAAGGGGTGTATGTAGTGCTCACCTCTAACGTGGACGAGGACCCTTTGCCCCAAGCCTCAGTCTGCTTCGCCGCCACCAGCACCGCCGTCACGCTGTAGAGGAAGAGAAGAGGAGTCAACTGTATGTATTAGAAGGAAGGAACGAAGGCGAGGGTAACAAGGGAAGGACAATGAGGAGAAACAGCTGCCTCCCACCCTGACCTCTCCCATGATAATTATAATGATTGGAGAGGAATGAGAAGACTGGATGGAAATATAATTATGGTGACGCTAGGGAAAGAAAAACTGTTGTAGAAATGTTTGTGTTGATTTGATGACAGAAATATTGAAAAAAAACAGTAACTGAAGAAGAATAAATCACTCTGATCTTCACCTGATAATCATTGAGTCGCAAACTTGAATAATAACTGAGGATAAACAAAACAAAGTCCATTTCAAGGGAAGACTTCTGTATCATAACTTTCAGATCCTGATGGAAAGTCGTAGGCAGCGTGGGAACACAAACTTTCAGGTCACATGCAGCTAGGTGACAGTCATTCGCATTGAATCACGAAGAAAACAGAACTGAAAACCGCACATTTAACTGACCCGCTGCATTGTGTTTAAGAGGATCAAACGCGCACGGGATTAACAGACCATTAACACAGTACAAATAGTAGAATATTAAACGTAGGGGAGAAATCCTTACTGTCTCATTCCCTCCTTAAGGTAACTCACCACTAGATATGTGAACCTATGTTAATCTGAGAACATGTCATACTACTCACTGCGCCATGCAGGTCTTTGGGGAAACGGCTACCACCAGGCTACTTATCCAACGGTGTAAAGATAGGTAATAGGACTCAGTAAGGGGTGTGTAGGGATCCTTAGAAGCGCCGAGGTAGTGGTGGTGGTGGTAAGATGTGACACAAAGCTCAAGGTTGCCTCTCTCAAACCTCCTCCTCGTGGGAACTTGTGGTGGACAGTAGAAGAACGGGAAGCGTGTGGATGCGTACCGTGTGGGAAAGAATATAATGTCTGTTTGATAAAAAAGTATAAAAGAAAGAGAGTTAGTTCCGGTTGAGTAGTGCAATGATTTTATTTAATGGTTTTAGAGTGTGTGTTAAAGGTTGTTATTGAAATTTTGTTAATGATGGGTTATTATTTTGTACTTTGCTGTGTGTTATTGAATGTTTATTATTATTATTATTATTATTATTATTATTATTATTATTATTATTGTTATGCGTTGTGAGAAGATTGTCGAACGAACTATTTTTTTTTGCTTTACTAATAATACTAACACACACACACACACACACACACACACACACACACACACACACACACACACACACACACACACAGATCATTCATTATGTTCGTGACGGTGACAAACTTTCTAATAGTTAAAAAAAAAGAGAATATGAAAAGGAATTTATTATTCGTGAACTTATCTTTGCCATTTTTGGATCAATGTGTGTGTGTGTGTGTGTGTGTGTGTGTGTGTGTGTGTGTGTGTGTGTGTTCCTGATAGTATTAAGAGAGAGAGAGAGAGAGAGAGAGAGAGAGAGAGAGAGAGAGAGAGAGAGAGATGGGTTTCATCTATAATTAATTAACTAGCGGAAACGATAAGAAATAAAGATAATATCTATTTGAAATGAACGGAAGAGAGAAAAAACAGAAATGACGAAAATAGAGAGAGAGAGAGAGAGAGAGAGAGAGAGAGAGAGAGAGAGAGAGAGATGAAAAGAACTATTGCAATACAAACATTTCTTTACATCCCATTAATATCGCTAGACAGAATTAGTTCAACTTAAGTAAAAAATAAAATAAAAATAAAAATAAAAATTGTACAGACAAAAAAAAAATTTCTTTGGGTAAATTCACGGTAACTGACGTGTGTACTAAATCCTCTGTACATACATACATACATACATACATACATACATAATCCCTTAATCCGCTTCCAATCCTTTGAACTTCTACGCCTTATACGCAATGAATAGAGAGCGTAGGAGGAAAACCAGGTCATCTTTTATTATATATATACACACGTAGATGGAATTTATTTTATATATTTTCTTTACGTTTTTTTTAATATTCCTTTTTTTTTTGTACCTCCGCCATAAGAACAAATTTTCTTGTGTAGCATCTAATGAAAATACGAAGAAGAAGAAGAAGAAGAAGAAGAAGAAGAGAAAGCGAAATAACATACCCAGCCTCATAAGGAAAAACACAAAATTACTACAAACAAAATTTTCGACTCTCTCCACATCCACCTCATTTATCATCTCCACGCCTCTTCCTCCCGTTATTCCTTCCCTCATTTCCTCCCTCCAGCTTTCCCTCCTCCTGTCTCTCCTATCTGTGCTCGCTTCTTTTTTTCACAACTAATAATAGAAAGGATATTAAATGCATAGTCTGTGGTTGCAAGGAAAAGTTTGAGAGAGAGAGAGAGAGAGAGAGAGAGAGAGAGAGAGAGAAAAAAAAACTAGAATATAAAATAGGCAGCTTTGTTGATTAAAAAAAAGTTATATTTGTTTTTGTTATTCTTGTTCATAAGCTTTTGAGAGGGTGATAGGGTGCAAAGGTGTGTGTGTGTGTGTGTGTGTGTGTGTGTGTGTGTGGGGAGGTGATGGAGGAGAGAGGCAGGTGTGTGTGGGTGATTGAGAGAGGCAGATGAGTGTGTAGGGTGTGTGTGAGGGTGATGGAGGTAGACAGATAAGTGTGTGTGTGTGTGTGTGTGTGTGGGTGTGTGGGGGTGGGGTGAAAGAGAGAGGTAGGTAAGTGTGGGGGGAGGGGGGTGATAGGGGCATTCAGGTGTATCTGGACCCTGTGATTTGTGGGTATTGGAGGTTAAAAGGCTAAGGTTACGTTGAAGGCTGTAGCGATACCTTACTTGGACTTAATCTATACAGCATACATATCATATCTATCTATTAACTGTTGTCTCTCTCTCTTTCCCTTTCTCTCTTTCTCATACACACACACACACACACACACACACTCTCTCACCCTCTCAACATCAAGTGTCATCTAATGAGTACTCACGATTACTTATATAAGGTTTTAGCAATAGTTTTTCTCCTGACTTTGTATAAATCACGAACTTAATGAGAAGATGAGCAGAATGACTGGGCAGGATGACAAGAGCTTGGTGGTGATGGTGGTGGTGGTAGTGGTGGTGGTGGTCAGGTTAAGATTTTATATTTCACATCCCAGACGATCATTAGCTTAGAATTTTAATGTTGCAAAACGTTAATCACTGCCAAAGTTAAAGGAAAGATTGTGCTTCGTAGCTGATTTAGGAACTTTACGTGACTGCTGACTCACTCTTAGCAGGTCAGGTCAAACTAGACTTAAATAAATTTGTGGACTGACTTACATCACTCTAATTATCCATTAATGTAGATTTTATCATGTTTCAAAACTTATATATTCTCCTTTGAAACGATGCAAACGTGACACAAAATGAACTTAGGGAATACAGATGAATAATAAATACTCTTATATAGTTAATTATGAAAGGGAAAGATTGTAACACGAGCTGGTTGGAGGCTGAGGAACTAACTAACTAACTATCTTCTAACTAACTAATTATCTTCTAACTAACCAACTAACTAACTAACTAACTAACTGGCTGACAACATAACACAACACTCATCTCATCTCGTCTCGTCTTTTCTCCTACAACCTCAACTAATCACAGGCTGGAGGGAAGATGGATGGCGTTAGGAGGGTGTGGCAGGACGTATATTTGTCACTAACTATACCATTACAAGTCCCAAGGTTGTGTTTATCAATTATAGTGTACATTTTGAGGCGTAAGGAAGTGAATAGTGACTAAATGACTCCTATGTGCAACAGGATACATTGTGTAAGGTGAAGTTTGGGTGATTTCTAAGTATCGTGAGTATTGTGTGTATTTTTTATTGTGGCGTAGAGATGGTGAAGGTGGGAGAGTGTGGTACTGTGGTAGAGAGATGAAGAAGAGAGTACAGGCAGACAAAACAATGAATAAATAAATACTTGATATAAAAACGAAAGTGTCAAACAGTATTAATGAGACGCATCCTGTCAGATTAATGTTTAAGATCAAGGACTAATGAAGCATGACAAGAATCTGTGTTTACAAAGTGCTTGACAAGCCTTCTTATCTATACTGGAAATATTCAATTGTCATGATGTGTTACATATCTCTATTATCGTTTTCCTTTGGGTATGCAGTGGCCGGTAATAATCTGTACCTTTATAAGTTGTCATAATGTTTTGTTTCTCTTCCGTCCTTTCCGCCACGTAAAGCCTCTGAGCGGGGCCTCCAAAATGTGAGAAAAAATGTTTATGCACTATTTAATTTTCCTTCAATTATCTTAATATAGGTGTAGTCTTACTGTAACTATTTTATGCTCACGATATGCATCAATGAATCACGAACAGTTTTCCTTAATATTATCTGGTAGTTTGGTAATATCGGGTAAGAGTACAACATTTCAATGGACTCAAAACCTGAAAATCCGCCTACCTTTTAGACGTCGACATCTCAAGACCCAGGCCAGTATATTACGGAGGCTACGCTCTGTACCTCTAACCCTCTTTGCCTCTGAGCCTCTTCGTACCTGGCCCGGGATAGCCTCCACCTGCCTGATGCATGGCCGCGAGGCGAAACATGATCGAATGTGTCTCAAGATGAGTTCCAGGGAGACTAGAGGCGTTCCAGCGTGATTAGGCGGCGTTGCCACCTCGCACCCAGTGGCCGAGCGTACGGACGACCTTGCCAGACTCTCTGTCAAGGTGAGACGCACACTAACCTTACTACGTTACACAATACACATACATTGTCTCCCTGGGTGTACGGTGACGCTATAATGTTGTAGTGTGCGTAGTAATAGTCAGTTTAACGTAAAATTGATGTAAGTTTGTAAGAAAGTAAGGAAGTAAAAGTGTAAGTCCACAAGTGTTGAAGGTCGAGGCTGTACACCTGAACACACCTGGACACACTTGGCACCGCCGCGCGAAGGACACTCACCTCCCGTCCTGAGGTACAGTAAAAAAGATCAACTATGTAAAAAACGACGACGCACTTTTTCCAGTGTCCAAAAGGTAGTGTGTTAAGATAATAACTCTTGAGATTTAATTAAACTCACTCTACTCTAAAATTACGATGATAATGATGTTGATAATAATAATAATGATACTACTACTACTACTACTACTACTAATAATAATAATAATAATAATAATAATAATAATAATGATAATGATAATATAGTGTAATTTCTAGCCCTGTTTTTACAAGCCTGCCTGAGTGCTTCTTAAAGAAACATATATTATAGAGGCGTTGGCAGCGTGGTGACAGCTGAGTGTGTGCTTGTACGTCAACACCTTAATAGAGGGGCTGTCTGTGGGCGTGGTCAAGGGTGTGTGGGCGTGATGAAAGGCACCACCACTCCTTAAGGAAGGGACAACCGTGCCTTAGACTTACTTACTCCTACTTACTATGTCCTCACTCTTACTTAAACCTTGAACAGTTGTCATTTGCATTCGTTCCCTGTGACGGTGATGCACTTAGTATTCCAGCAGCAACACCTTCTCACCGTCACATACCGTCACACACCGTCACACGTAGTAGTAGTAGATGGTTATAGCTGTGACACACACACACACACCACACACACACACACACACACACACACACACACCCACACACCCACACACAAATGTTGGTTGGTTGGTTGGTTGTGAATATTGAATAAGTGTGTGTGTGTGTGTGTGTGTAAGGAGCAGAGTGTTGCAATGAAGAGGCAGCTAAGTCGATTCTCCCTCTTCAGTGACACGTGCCAGCCAGCCCTTGAAATGCCCCCTCTCGCCCCCCTGCCCCGCCCTTGCCCCGCCCTTGCCCTCTGCCCCCTGCCCCCCTTTAAATGATTCTCTCTCAGCGTCTTATTTATTTATGTTGTTGTGAAGTTTCAGGAATTAAAATGATAAATCTTTGGCTACTTCCATCATGTGATTTGTTTGTTTTTCATTTAAGATTTGAAAATTATGTAGTTTTTTTGTATCGATTTTTTTTTTTTTATATGGAAGTAGGTCTAGAGGAGGTTAAAGGAGAGTGGTGTGAAGGTTACCAGTCAGTCAGTCAGTCACTCACTCAGTCAGTCAGTCAGTCAGTTAGTCAGTCAGTCTACTTAAGAAATAATATTCGTGCAGTAAAAGTAATGTTCAATATATACTTAACTTACTCCATTATGAAACAGACAAATGCGTAGTATAAATGCGTATACATCCTTCGTTATTATTCATAGTTATGTATAATTAGTATACATGATGAATATACCTGATAAGTATACATAGCAACTATACATGCTATAACTGCATGTATAATTGTACTGCGAACAATCTTACAAACTCATAATGCATAACTTGTCTGTATCATCATTATACACAACACTATTCATACTACTTATGTATAATTATAATTAATAGTATCTCTAATAATAATTACGCACACTAATCAAGCATGGTTTATTTGCCCTTAGCCAGACCCTTGTAATGTAAAAAAAAATAAAATAAAAAATGGTAGAGTGGAATGGTTTGCAGTTAGTCAGAGGCGTGTCATTCCGTATCGTCTTAAGCTTACACACATCACATTCCTCGTGGAGTCGGCTGGAGGTGGTGGTGGTGGTGGCAGTGGTGGTGGTGGTGGTGGTGGTGGTGGTGGTGGTGGTGGTGGTGGTGGTGGTTAGTGAAGTGTCTTAGTGTGAGGCACTAGCCATAGCAAGATCTTGACTCCTAGTAGCATTGAAGTCTGCCTGTAATATGTTATGTAGTGACTCTATGTTAGGTTACGTTACTATAGCCTATGAGGGTGGGTCGGTTACTACTTACTCTGTGACCTAACTCCCTATGTCCTCCCTCACCCCTTGTATATATTAATAGTTTTATTCTATTTTTATTTTACACAACATTAAAAGGCTACTGACTAAGGGACAACAAAATTATGTAAAAAAAAAATCCCGTGGGTGTGATCCGTACTCTCATATTTTTATCACGACTATTAATCGCTTCGTAATCAGTGACGTAGATAAGACATAGTAAATTAACTTAGATACTTTATATTTTAACTTGCAAGGCTTGAAGCATATATGTATAAGTATAAGAGAGAGAGAGAGATAACCGTGCATTGAACTGTCTGCTTTATGAGGCCGGTTCTTTCCCTCTCACACTCTCACAGACACAAAGCCTTACCAAGGTGACTGACTGACTGACTGATTCTCTCTTACACTCTCTCTCTCTCTCTCTCTCTCTCTCTCTCTCTCTCTCTCTCTCTCTCTCTCTCTCTCTCTCTCTCTCTCTCTCTCTCTCTGCACTCGAAGAAATTGCATATAATCAGTGGCTGAGAAAGGGTAACTAATAGTGGCTTTTATGGTCCTTGCAAGAGAAGTGAGTCTTTTTGCCTGCCACTTCGGAAATTAAGGAAGGCGAGTCTGCCGTCCCAGCGTCACGGAATGGCAGTATAATAGAATAAGGTTTGCGCTTCTCTCTCATCTTCCTTCTCGTGTGTGTGTGTGTGTGTGTGTGTGTGTGTGTCTGCAGAACGACAGCACCGTTAAAAGAAGGAAATGGACTCTTGCCCTAATTATAGACAGCAGTAAAAAGTGCCGTCACTTGGCTGAAAAAATGTTTATGGCTGCAGTGAAGGGGGGAAGGGGGTTAGGGGAAGGGGGGAGGGGTAGGGAAAGAAAAGACACACCCACACACACACACACACACACACACACACACACACACACACACACACACACACGACTTTTTGGCACAACCTCTATCATGCACCCACTCCCTCTCTCTTTTTCTAACCACCACCACCACCACCACCACCACCACCACCACCACCACCGCAGTAACAGCAAGAACAATAGCAACAACATCAACAATAACAACAATAAAATAATAATTACACCAGCTACAACAACAATAAGAACTCATTTACCTTAAGATAATCACCTTTGTCTATATTTGGATGCTACTCTGATTAAAGCTTTTCTCTCTTAAACATCCGGGAAATTGTTTTATCGGCAAGAACATTGTATACGTGTTTGTAGAGTAGAGAGGAAGGCGCTCGTCCGTCCTGCCGTGTGGAGCAGACTTGGACTGTGTTATAGGACAGTTTGGTTATGTAATGTGGATGTACTATAAGTTCCAGCTTTACTGTTATTCATTAATGTATACTTAAATAAGTTTTTTTGTTGTTGTATGTTTTAATTATGTTTTATTTTAATTTATTTAGTATGTGTGTTTGTGTTCAATATGTATGGATGATAAGAGTTATATCCAATTTCATTAATATCATCTACGAGTTTGTGCTTCCCAGACTTATCATTTCTAATACAGTTGATTGTTAGCGTCAAGCGTTGTGTTCCTTATTATTATTATTTATTTATTTATTATTTTTTTAAAGAGTACTGGCTAAGGGACTGGGTTGAAAGGAAGGCATGGAGCGCTGCCTCTTACCCTTTGTGTGCACAACAAGCATCACTGTATGTTCTGTCCTGTGATTACACGGCTCACCAAGGGCTTCCTCAGGACTTAAGTGGCTACAGCGTTCTTGTGTGCTGTTTGACATGGAATGGGAAGGAGAAAACCTGCTTGTTGCGGACCGGCTCCTCCCTCCCATTTACAATTTCCGACTGTCTGTGGCCTGAAGGAAGTTGCTATTACCATTACGAGGTGGAGGTGGAGCAGCCAGCCATGGGGGGAGGGGGAGGAAACACTGAGGTAGTCTGACTCCCACCTGAAGGCAATACGGCAAGGAAACTAACAAATATTGACGTATTTGAATGTACCTTGTTTGCTATGAAGCCATCACTCATAGAGGCTTCATTTAGTGTACAGAGAAGCCCGGAAGAAGCCTGGTATAAGTGGAAGAGACTAATAGCGGACACAGCTGTCATGCCTCCTCCCTCCATGTTATTCTTGTCTCCACTCCACCTGACTGCACTACCTGATCTTTCCTCTTGTTGACCCCGCCTCCACCTGACCCTACCACCTGCTAATCATATCAAGTGTTTCGTTATCATTCTCTTCCCTGGTGACCTTATCGTATGGGATGCAGTCATGGTGTGGTATGAATAGTAGTATAAAGAGTCAGTAATCTAGTGGTGGTCTATTAGATATACATTACTAGATATCAGTGTTCTTGTGTTAGATATCCTTCCTCTCTCTCTTCAATACTTCAATATTCTATCTATCCTTCAGTATTCTTTCATTCCTTCATTCCTTCAATTCAATCTCTCCTTCAATTTCTTTTCACTCCGTCAATCTTTCACAGGAGCTGCCTTGTATAAGTTAATTAGCCTCTTGTAGCCTCCCTTCTGTTGTTATGTATTCGTTTAGGTGGGAATATATAAGGTTCTGTGATGTTATACTTAGGTCATTCACCTCCTGATTCTCATTACTGTCTGGTGGTTCTGCTTCTGTTCTCCGCCTTTGTCTTGTAAAGGAATTAGTGCTTGACTTTTATGGGTTTCGTTCATTGGGTGTATAGTTTATTTTTTTATATTTATTTTTTGTGGGGTTTTAAAAATGGAGCAATTTTCCTTTCTTTGTTGCTTTTAAAATCGAGTAGTTTTCCTTTCTTTGTGTCGACGGAGGTTCATTTTTTACTATGGAGTCAACGTTAATTTGTATGTATGAAGTGTCAAGCGACCTTCTGACTTCTACTGCCTCGTACTGCCTCACCTTTTTTCATAATTATAATCTAGTTTTATATCTATAGTCAAATCCAATGTATTCTACTGTATTTTCCACATTTAAACTTATCAGTATCCTTGTCTAATCTTTTTGTGTTTTAGCGTTATCGCGCAAACACTTACCATCAACTTTACCTCCTGGACATAAGAAATAAAACT
>JAPQNM010000043.1:1280151-1297651 GCA_029783475.1 Metacarcinus magister
AGCCAAAAAAAGAAAAAGCTTTGCAGTACTCAAGTAAGATAAGATAAGATAAGATAGACTTTATTATGTAAGAAGATGAAGGACAAGAAATAACAACTATTTACAAATATATAATAGAGTAACAAAACATTTCTATATATATAAAACTCTTTCAACAACAACATATTATTATTAATTACATCATCTGATAATATTACCAACAAAAATTGAAGAATAGCGGATCAGAAACACACACACACACACACACACACACACACACACACACACACACACACACAAGAAAGGAAAATAAAAGCCTTTGCACTACAGAACTAGCTTGTCATCGCACCACGCCCACTAGTACATCCCAATTACTCCTCAGCTTATCTTAGCATTGTATTGAAAGCCGTCATTGCCGCCACGAAGGAAGGAATGACAGCTGAGGGCAAGGAGAGGTTAGCAGCAACCCTCAGCAAGGCGTGGATAAGCGAGCTCCACGTGGTAGCGCCTCTGGCAGTGTTGGGCAGCGTTACACTCCCACACAGACCCAAAAAAGCTGCTCACAGACAGACAGACGGAAGTACATGTACCTTAAGAAACCAGGCTAGTGATGAAAATACAGTGCAGACGTGGTACACACACACACACACACACCCACACACACACACACACACACACACACACACACACACACACACACACACACACACACACACACACACACACACACACACACACTCAGGAATACTAAGGAACAAAATATGGCTCATCGTCATGCATATAAATGTGTTATATGCAGTATATAAAGTAATTGTTTTCAGGATTACTACACACTTCATCTGCTGCAGCGTCTGGGTTTGGGTTTGTGTATTGGCAACATTGACTGACTGATGCTCTCTCGCCTCGCTCAACCCAAACAACAACCTAACAAACTGACCTCATCAAGAATAAAACGAATAATATAACATGGCAGCTTCACATCCCATTACTATTTTAAGGTTACACGTTTATTATCAAAGAATCAAGCTTAAGATGGATAAATTTGATCTTTTTTTATGATTTTTTCACCTGAAAACTAAATTATCTCAACCAAAATTACGTGTATTAGTATTTTAAGCGACCATTTATCATTATTAACAGAAATATCATCTTTTAGTCAGTCATTTCTGTGGTTCGTCGAGGCTGTGAGGAAGGCTGGACGGCGCCTTTACTTAACATAGACGCCGGGCTTACTATAGGTCTTGTGCAGCTTGTCCAGGTGGGTTGGGTTGTACGGGGAGCGGTAAATAAACAAGTTAGATGGACGTCCATTGAAGAACCAAGGACCAGTAAGCCACGTGATAAGACTTGGCTTCTTCGTCGTCGTTGGCTTCTGAGTAGTAGTAGTAGGCTTCGGCGTTGTAGTAGTAGTAGTAGTAGTAGTCGTAGGGATGTAGTGTGGTGACGTTGTAGGTGCCTTGAAGTGGAAAACATTGGTTGGTTTGCCGTTGTTGATGAAGTTAACGTCAGGTCGGAGGAAGGTGAATTTGTTACGGTTCGGGGAGACATACCCAAGACCAGGCATGTACACGTAGGGGCTCGGGGGCATACGGATGTAGTAGATGGGAGAGTCCGTGATGGGGATTGAAGGGCGAGGCTGTAAGGGGATAAAGAGAAGGATAACAATGAGTGTGTATGTATGTTAAGGGGATGAGAGGGTGTTAAATGAGTGCTGTAAGGAGATAAAGAGGAGGAGTATAACAATGTGTGTGTATGTTGAGGGGAGGAGAGGAGGTTAAGTGAGTGTAAAATTAATGCATTGTTTTGTGTTGATTTAAGTTAAGATGAAAACAATGGTAGTATGAATGTAATGTAAAGATAGAGAAGGAGGATAGCAATGAGTGTGTGTGTGTTAAGGGGAGAGGGAGGTTAAGTTAGTATAGATATATTGTTTTATGTTGATTGAAGTTATTATGAAAACAATGTTAATATGGATGTAATGTATGAGTTATTACCTGCGGGTGGATTATAATAACTATTTTTTAGGCTTTGTGTGATAGGATTCTACACTGAATTATCTTGACATGTTATATAGAAACTTTTTTTTTAGGTTGTATCAAATAGAAGTCGATTGTCATAACTGATATAATAATGACAGACATTTACCTTTTTTATACGAAGGATATTTTTGCGTTAAATATCCTTGTGTTTTAATGAAGCATTGATCTTCATGGACATTTTGCTAACGTTGAACAAGTAGTGACATTGCACCGTTTTCTGCCTTACCTTCACCTTCGTCGTGGTGGTGTCCTTGGTGTTCCCTTTAAACGCTTCCTGCTTCACCTCCTGCTTCACTGCTTCCTGCTTCACACTACTGATACTCTGCTTCGTCGCCTCCTGCTTCGTCTGGCTCTTCACTATTGCCTGCTTCATCGTCTCCTTCATAGAGGCAGACGGAACTTTACTGTTGGCGAAGCTAGTCAAGAGGCTGCCTCGAATACCGCGTCGGGAGGCTGGGAAAAGTGGGCCCAGGGAGAACGCCCCGACGCCCCGACTTGCCGTCCCCGCCACCATCAACACCAGCAGCGCCGTCGCCACCCTGCGGACAAAAGCACAATTAATAAAGATAGTTCTATTGGGAAGGAAAAACACATTAGCGAAAAGGAAATTGATTCTAATAAACTGGATGGAAGTTTATATAAGGAAAGAGTTAAATACACCTCACAAATTCACGTCAAGAGCAACACAACACTACAAGCCTTTCACCGTGTTTATCTAAGGCCTCACCAAGCCCTTGATACACTAAGGGCCAGATAGAAACAAAGAGGTGAAAATAGATTAGCCTAAACCTTACAGCCAAAAGAACACGGGAGGCAGACAGACATAGGCTTAGCGGAACGCCTGATAACAGGAAACTGAGCACGAGGGAGAAGTTAAATCATAGGATGAAATCGACGTAACGGAACCTAACCACAGATTGAGTTATTTGAGGAGAGTGAACAGAGTGTGATTAACGTGATGTATAGAGAGTGAAGCTGTGAGGTTAGGAACAAATGTAGAGTGATAGATGATGGAATATAAGGATGTTATTCATGTGTGTTATTTGTATAGTAACGCTCTTTTCTGTCTTTTCAGCTGTGTAAGGAGACCAGACTAGGCCAGAGGAGGTGACTGTTGTGTTGCAGAGTAAGTTTCGTTTATAAACCTAAACAACAATGAACTAAAGAACGTGAAACTATATAACTTAATGTGGTTTGTGCATAATGAAGAACTTGACACTTCTTTAAGACTATAGTTTATTTTTGTAAGTGATTGATTGATATGAAGAAAAGTTGTGAAAAGTGAACTCCAGCGATGCATTGTTGTCGTTGGTGGTCCTTAGATCGCCTCGTCGCCTCGTCGTCTTGTGTTTGGTAAGTACTGACGTGTTTTTTAGTGTCAAGGTAGGAAGGACGTGTAGGGGAAGGACGTGTAAATTTCAGTCCTGTATTTGATGTTTCAGGATGATTTCATAACTTCAAAGATCAGTGTAATTTTGTTCCTGTCCTCCTTCATTGACTATTTCGTTATTATTATTATTATTATTATTATTATTATTATTATTATTATTATTATTATACTGTTCATTATTGTGTTGTAAATGTGGTAATATTCATAGTATTGTCATTATTTTTGCAGGATTATTATTTATTTGTTTTTGTTTTTGTTTTTGGTAATGCATTTCATTGTGTTTATATATATTTACGTTGTCTTATTGTCTTTATATTCTGGTGTTTTATTGTTTATTTTTGTGGAAGATTATTGACCTGCGTTGATGTGTAAAGGAGGTGATGGGTGTGTGTGTGTGTGTGTGTGTGTGTGTTTGGAGGTGTGAAGTGCACGATGCAGTCATCTTGCTTTAAGAGGGAGATGAAAAGGCCTCGAGGCAGCGCGAAGAGCAATCTCCTCACCACTCGCCTTGAAAAAAAAGAGAGCGAAAAAATAGAGTAAAAAGAAGTTACACCTTGACTGATTCTTAGTACTTTCACGTGGAATGCAGCTGGAGACAAGTTTGTGCAGCTGTTACTAGTGTCTGTCCTTCAGATGTCATTATTTATATACAAGAAAAAAGAAAGAAAAATGTATCAACTGTTTTCATATTTTCAAAAACAAAACAATTTACTTCTTTTGTTTTTAAAGAATACAAAAATGTTTTTGTACCGTTAGTAATGTTGTTTACTTTGAAGGGATGTGAGCTAAGAAAAAAAAATTATATATAAAAAACACGGTAGGAAGTGAGGAGGGAGAGGGAGGGAGAGGGAAGGAAGGAGGGATGAAGAGAGGAAGGGAGAGAGGGAGGGAAGGAGGGAGAGAAGGAGAGAGGAAGGGAAGGAGGGATGAAGAGATGGAGGGAAGGAGAGGGAGGGTAGAAAGGAGAGGGAAGGAATCTGCAATGTGTTAAAACCCCTCTCAACACAACACCAGCTGACGCCTCCAGACCAGTCCACACATAACCACTTCTAAAACACCTCCACGTGCCCGCCACAGTCACCTTGCAGGACGCTACAGTAACTTGGGTTCAAGAAGGTCACTGTCAATGTCCTAAGTGTCCTGCCTCACCCCGCGGCGCTATGCTAGTACGACCGACCGACCAATGACCCAGCCACCTTGACCTTCGACTGGAATGTCGTGCAGCATCCCCAAGGCTACACGCGATGCTGTTTTTGCTGTTATTACTGCTGTTATTACTGCTGTTATTGTGCTGTTACTGGTAATCTCCCATTCCTTTCCTTCATTTTTCCCTGTTTTTCACCTTTTTTTCGTTATTTTTATTCTTATTTTTTTTTATTTGGTATAAAAGTGCTGTGTTTTCTGTTATTACTGTTGTTCTTGTTGCTACTGTTGCTATTACTGGTTTATATCCCCTTCTTCTTCATCTATCTCTATTTTTACCTCTTTTTTTCTTTATTTTCATTCAGTTCATCTCATTCTTATCGTTTTCTTTCATCTGGTATCTATAGGTCTGACTAAACACATTCTCTAGGACGGAACACCTGGACTGAGGCTGAACTGAGGGATGTCACCTGTCCGCCGTGTTTTGTGTGCTGGGTCTGTGTCAGGGATCAGGTGGTGGGAATGACAGACGGACAGGCGGAGGGACGGGCCGCTAGAGTAGGATTAGGATTGGGATTAATAGTATAGAGGAAGTCATGTCCGCTAGATAGCTGGCTGGGAAGGCGTGTTTGAGTTATGGTTTCATCTATATATTTTTTCTATATGTATACAGTTTAAGTAAAAAGCTTTAGTGTTAAGAGAGAGAAGGACGAGAAAGACATCTCTAATGCTATGTAAAATGAACCTCCACCCCTTGCTTCTATTTCTCTTACTGTCTTCTTTACAGGATCTAGCGACAAGCGGTTTTTTTTTTATTATGTATTTGTGTTGTTCCTTCGCCAGTACCCTTTAATGTTAAAATTTGTTTGAACGTGGGTGAATGTGTCTTAAAAGATCAATGTTAAGTGAAGTGTTGGAGGTGGAGAAGTGCAGTGTTTCATGGGCAAAAAGTGGGTTGAGGTGCATGTAGTGTGTGTGTGTGTGTGTGTGTGTGTGTGTGGGTGTGTGTGTGAGATTCCTTCTGTGACTTTGAAGAATGTGCTGAGGTCTATATTAGGTTAGTTTTGCGAGGGACGAGTGAGAGAGAGGAAAGGAAGACGGAGGAGAAAGGAGGGGAAGAAGGGGAAAGGAGGGGAAAGGAGGAGAAAGGAAAAGGAAGAGAAGAAAGGAGGAAAAGGAGGAGGATAGGATTATTCTTGAGAGGCGACAAGTGACATATTCCAACTACGTTCTTCTATCTTTTTTTTTATTTTTATTATACTCTAATACCACACAATTCATTACCATTAGAAAAAAATCCATTACTTTCCTCTCCTCTCCTCTCCTCTCCTCTCCTCTCCTCTCCTCTCCTCTCTTCTCTTCTCTTCTCTTCTCTTCTCTTCTCTTCTCTTATCTTTTTTCTTTTAGATCCACTGCTTTCCTCTCCTCTCCTCTCCTCTCCTCTCTTATCCTCTTCTTTTCTCTTCTTTCTTTATATCTCCTGCAAGAGTATGTAGTTTGTTTGTCCAGTCTGCCTCGTCACTGCCTTCCTCGAGGTCCTTCGCTCCTTCTTTAGAGTCGCCTCCCACGATACTGAGAACCGATAGCGTTGATCGCCTTCAAGACCCGAGCTAACCAGACGCAGCCATCACTCTCACGCTGCCAGATAGCATCGAACGTGGCTTAGAGGGGAAGGCAGGATGAAGAGATGAAGGGGAAGATGAGGAGGAGGAGGAGAATAACTACGATGACAAGGAAGTAGTAGTAAAAGAGGAAACAGATTAATAAAAAGAAAAAAAACAGCAAGAAAATGAATGAGGAGGAATAGTAAGAACTAAAAATGAAAATAAGAACATAGTGAGAGAACATAATAACAAATAAGAGCAAATAAGAGGAAAGAAAGATTCGACAGGTGGCTCACGGCGGCAGAGGATTTATGAAGGAAGAAGAAGAAGAAGAAGAAGAAGAAGAAGAAGCAGATAAAAATTGAAGAGGTACACGAGAAAGAGCGAAACTTATTATTGCTATTACATTGTATGATCTGAAGGTCACAGTGAGATCCGGTTTAGTTTGATCAGTATGCATAATAGAGGTCATACACACACACACACACACACACACACACACACACACACACACACACACACACACACACACACACACACACACACACACACACACTGAACAAACTCACTCACGTTGCATTATGGTAATCTTCCACTCAGCTCTCTGTCTTTCATTCCTCTTGGCTTTATTACACGATTATACTGACCTTGAATTCCACTTTGTATTATAATTTAGAGGGATACAGATACAGAAAACCACTTCAGTTCAGTTCAGTTCAGGTTCAGTTCAGGCAGGAAGGAAGGAAGGGTGAGGTTCGAAATGAAACCTAAAAAGCGTGTGTGTTTTGTTTTATACGTCCTTGCTATTTACATTATCTTTTTTCATGCAGTAATAATAAGATTAATTCGCTGTTCGTGAGGTTATCTGTGGATGCGCTTGTCGATGTTGTTTTGATTGTACGTCGCTGCCTTGTTACACTGCCCTGATAATGCGGTGCGTGATTCAGGGTGGGGGGGGGGTGGGTGTGTGTGGAGTGGGTGATAGGGTGTGTGGAGAGGGTGATAGGGTGTGGTGGGTGTGGGTGTGGGTGCTGTAAGGGGGTGCAGAGTGTTGAGAGGGTGTGGAGGGGCTGATAGTGTGTGGTAGGGGTGTGTAGGGAGTGAGAGTGGGTGAGGGCGTGTGGGTGGGTGTGTGTAGGGGGTGAGGGCGTGCTGGTGTGGCTGCGTGGTGCTCAGGGAGGTACAAGGGGCGTGAGGGAGAGGCTCCAGACAACCCAAGGTCACGCCTGTGTTGATCCTCGTGTGTATTAAAAAGGGCAACACACACACACACGCACACACGCACACACACACACACACACACACACACACACACACACACACACACACACACACACACACACACCTGCTCCTGACACACTGATATGCAGCTGTGTCCTTATTACTCTTAACAATATCATAGGATTACTTTTTCACCCCTGTATAGTTAACAAAACATCAAGTATAGAGAAGTAAGTTGTTTTTTTTGAGTTAATGAAAGTATAGATGAAATAAGTTTTTTTAAGTCATGGAAAATGTGTATCGCTAAATAGAACTATAGAGCCACAAATCACTTTTCCGTCTCGTATAGTTAAAAAAAAGTATCAAGTATAGAAGTAAGTTTTATCGAGTCATAGAAAATGTGTAAAGCTAACTAGAACTATACATCCACAAAGTGTATTGGTAGTTAGGCAGTGCACATGTGAGGCTAAGGCAGGCAGGCAGGCAGGTCGCCCTCCCTCGCTAAACAGACTGCCTCGTTAGGTCCAGTAGGGGGTGTTGCTGTCTGTTCTTCCTTTGTACTCCTTTGCATTCATAAGTGTGTGTGGCTGCACGAACACCAATAAAGCCTCATTAGAATGCTTACCACTGTCTATACTAACAATGGGTTCTTTCACAAATGATTTACATGCACTGCTAATGTCGGGTGGAGTCCGTAGTGCAGTTATTCATCTTATACTTGTGTTTGCAATAGAAAGTATTATTGTAACCTTGTTTATATTGTGAACTATCTCACTCATAAGGCGAATCACTTTCAAATTATCCCAAGAAAGTGAAGCTTGTACTCGGAGGGCGGAGGAAAGGGAAGGAGGGAAGGAAGGAAGGTGGGAGGGAGGGAGACGAGGGTGTGTGTGAGGCACGTTGACTGAGGGTGTGTGGCAGGCAAAGGAGGGGTGTGTCAGGGATGTCAGCATTATGTACACACACACACATACACACACACACACACACACACACACACACACACACACACACACACACACACACACACACACACACACACACACACACACACACACACACACACACACACACACACACACACACACACAGCTCAGTACGTGCTCACATTAAGTGCCTTTTTTGTGGGTCCTTCCAAAAGCTCTTCAATAAGTATTTATTCTCTCACGGCGGACCAACACGACACGCGCGGCGCCCTTGACTCTTTCCCTCACGTCCCCTCCCCTGACCCTCCCCCTCCAGCCCTTCGTGCGCCCGTGTGCCCGCCGGCGTCTCTACCAGGTCAACATTTACCCAGGTGTGCCGCGCCGGGACGAGACTTAGCGAGTGTTGAGATGCACAATGGTTCAGGGACACACTCACTCTGCCGTCCCGGGGTGAAACAGCGGGAGGAGAAAAGAAATATAGCTAAGACATATTTCAATTCAAGACCTGCAATTTTTCTTTATTAATGTACTGGTTTTTTTTTTTGTAACATGCCTTTGCACAGCTCCTGGCGGACTCAACACCGTCATTAGGTGTTTCCAACGGAGTCTAATAGCCTTTGTCTTGATGCCACAGGGAAAAAATGGTCATTCTCAAGGTTGAAAATATTCTTGACGGACTGTGCGCCAAGCAAGACCTTGAGGGAAGGCAAAAAGGGAAGGGAAAGGGCTGCTAACTATCGAGAAGGACGAGAGTAAAGTCAGTATAGCAATGACTGTATGCTAGGAAAGTTGTTTATTTAAAGAGAGTTTGATGTTTGTTTATTCCTGTCTTTGCCTGGCTGTGTTTGCATGTTGGTCGTTTGTGAGTGACCAACATATCCACGGTGGTGTGTCTATGACGAATTATCTTCATCTCTGTGATTGCTACTGAGGTTCGGGCGTCTGACTGTGACGGGCATTTAGTAACAATTAGAATTTCACGGTAGGGCCTCGATGCACGGAGGGAATACATGTGCTCTACTTTAGGTTAGGTTTAGGTTAGGTTAGGTTTGGTTTGGTTAGGTTTGGTTAGGTTAGTTAAGCCGAGTTAATGCAGGGATGAAGACTGATGTATTCCTCAACAATACATATACATTATACACCAATACAGTATGCAACCCTGGAGCCAGTGTGTGTGTGTGTGTATTTCCTACATCACAAACCGTTGGCACCAATAGGCTTTATGGAGGCTAAGATGGACTGCCTCTTGTCCGTTATTTGGCGTAGGTTTAGATTTTTTATAGTGACGCCTGTGTGTGTGTGTGTGTGTGTGTGTGTGTGTGTGTGTGTGTGTGTGTGTGTGTGTGTGTGTGTGTGAGAGACGCCCTCTGACCATGCCAACGCAGGCAAACGCAGACCAACATAACCTGATCTACGCTGCGGCGGGGAAGGCTTGGCGGCGTTTAAGGTAATCAGGAAACACTTGGTCAACAATCTCGCGCGTAAGACCAGGTCGAGGAGAAACTATATTTACTTCGCCCACAAAAGTTGGTTGTTTCTGAAAATGCTCGTAGGTTAGCGAAGCAAATATGCAGTTTTGTATCACAGAACCATTGGAAAACTTCTTAAGCTGCGAAGATGAGTTTGATGTGTTGGATGTTACATACTTAAGTGTCACAGAAAGATGTGCTGAGAGGCAATAGGTGGCGCTTTGTCGTCATGCTCATCTCCGCTTCCTTAAATTATTGGATATATGAAAGTAAAGGGAAGGGAAGGGAAGGGAAGGCAAGGGAATGGAAGGGAAGGGAAGGGAAGGGGAGGGAGGGAGGACAGACGGACGGAAAGTCAACATCTTTCGTCAACATTCATCAACAGTTCCTTGACCACCGTCCGTCCTCCCTCGCCTCTGGGCCTGAATGAGGGGGGGGGTTAGGGGGGGCGTCAGGAGTCAGGGTCAAGGGTATCCGATTGTCTTTATTTGACTTTGTAATGGAAAAGGGAAGTGTGTATACAAGTACATGTAACTATCCACACGTCAGTCAATCCTGGGAAACTGACGAAGCTGACGCCACAGTGTTCTTGAGAGAGAGAGAGAGAGAGAGAGAGAGAGAGAGAGAGAGAGAGAGAGAGAGAGAGAGAGAGAAAAAAAAAGAAAAAAAAAAAAGAGAGAGAGAGAGAAAAAAAAAATAGAAAGAGAGAGATCTTTAACACGGAATGAGGTTCTTTCTCGCGTATTTCCGCCCCATGTCCTTCCTTGGTATGTCCGCCTTGGATGTGAAGGATGGTTCCAGGTGGCGGGGACTCTATAACCCAGTCCATCTCAGCTCCACCTTAACTTAACCTTCACTCTGCTGACTGCCACGTACACTCTCCTGACTGCCACGCACACTCTCCTAACTGCCACGTACACTCTCCTAACTGCCACGTACTCGGGTGTGTTGCGTCGCTCTCAGCATCGTGCAGACTAACTGCACTAACTTACAAACTAACAGACTAACTACTGTCCTCTTTACAGGATCTGGTGACAAGCGGGATTTTTTTAATGTATTTTTGTTTTCCCTTGACCAGTACCAGTTTAATGACCAGTTTAATGTTAAAAAAATATAAAAAATACTCAAGTAGGTCGCGGGGAGACTTGTCAACACCCGAAGCAATATTCATACGACTTATTAATCCGTACACGAGTCTAACCTAACTTAACTTAACCTAACCTAACCTAACCTAACCTAACCTGGCCTAGCATCTGTTTAGGGTTTGAGGCTGCCCCAGGGAAGGTTTGTTAGTTAGTGTTGGACAGGTGAACAGGTGAACCCAGCCACCTGACGCACCTGCTGCCACCTAGCGGACCATTACTATTACATGTCCAACACCTGTGGTCTGAAAGGGTCTGAAAGGGTCGTGTTCCTTTTATTAGAAAGAATGTGCTCTCTCTCTCTCTCTCTCTCTCTCTCTCTCTCTCTCTCTCTCTCTCTCTCTCTCTCTCTCTCTCTCTCTCTCTCTCTCTCTCTCTCTCTCTCTCTCTCTCACACACACATACACACACAGAAAGAGAGAAAAACAGAGAGAGGAAAAGATAAAGAGAGAAAAAGAGAAAGAGAAAAAAAAGAGAGAGAATGTTAGGTCCTTACTCCTAGCCCACATAAACATTTCCCAACCTAACGCTGTCTGTCATCCCACCCTGTCACTCTCCTCCCCTCTTCCCCCACCCCACCACCACCCAAACCCACACCACCAACACCACCCTTACATCTCCACCCTTACCTCACCCTATCCTAACCTTGCTTTTCCAACCCACAGAAGAAACACTGAAGGATAAACTGAAACTCAAATTATACCATCAATTATTTCAATGCAACTCGTCTCTCTCTCTCTCTCTCTCTCTCTCTCTCTCTCTCTCTCTCTCTCTCTCTCTCTCTCTCTCTCTCTCTCTCTCTCTCTCTCTCTCTCATCGTAACCCCACTATGCATTCCTATATCCTCCTCCTCCTCCTCCTCCTCCTCCTCCTCCTCCTCCTCCTCCTCACTGTCATCTATTAACACCTATTTCCTAATGCTCTCTACCTGTATGCTCTTCCATCCCTCTTCTCTTTCTTCCCTCTTCCCTGTATGTTCTCTCCCGGGACTTTCCTGCCTCGCTCGTGTTAAGAAAGAGTTAGTTAATACGGGGGACGGAAGGCTTAAGTAGCGTCTCGTGTTTGTTAGATAGAAAAAAGAGAGATGGTGTGTGTGTTCGTGTGTGTGTGTGTGTGTGTGTGTGTGTGTGTGTGTGTGTGTGTGTGTGTGTGTGTGTGTGTGTGTGGCCTTTCCTTTTATTGTCTTTACTATGTCATTCACCTGTGTTCTGGGAAGGGAGAGGTTGAGAGAGAGAGAGAGAGAGAGAGAGAGAGAGAGAGAGAGAGAGCTCAATCTCTCTCTCTCTCTCTCTCTCTCTCTCTCTCTCTCTCTCTCTCTCTCTCTCTCTCTCTCTCTCTCTCTCTCTCTCTCTCTCTATGCAATACTATTTACTACTTTCTTTGTTTTTATGTTTCTATTTATTTTCTGTTAATTAATTTTCATCTCACTTGTGCCTGGGTTTGTCACTCCTACATCTCGTTTTCTAAGTTGGATCCACGAAGTTATAGAACATAAAAGAAAATAGTACGTTTTAAAGGCACACCATTGCAAGTTGGAGGTGTCTGCATTACGTTTTCTGAGTTGGATGCTCGAACTTAAAGAAATTTGTACGTAACTGTAAGGAAAATGGTATGTTTTAAAGGTAGACTATTGCAAGTTGAAGGGTTCTTGTATTGCTAAGATCTTAACTATGCATGAATGTTGCTGGACTAGAGACAACGGTGTAGACTGTAGAAGATGATATACCTAATGTACTTTTATAATCAGTGGTCAGTGATGTGTGGGTGAACTATTACTATTACTATGACTATGACTATGAGTATGAGTGACTATAGCAGAATGGTTATCAGGTGTAAGTTAATCGACTAAATTATGTCTTGTTATCATCGCTATAGTTATTCTCTGCTAATATTATCACTGTCGTAGGTATAGACAGCGAAAAATGGCTTTAGTATTTATATATGTTTGTAATGAACTATTTATGGATGCTAGAAAGAGACAAGTAAGAAAGATTGAGTCACTAAATTAAGTAAGGAATCATTCTTGACGTAAAGGAAAATAAATGTTCTGTTCTTCACGTGTTCAGTCCTTTGCTTGAAATGTTTAGTGTTCTGTGTTCTATTGTTCTTAACTCAAAGCAAATATTTCCTTCACTAGAGGGAGCTGAACCAGTCCTAAAATGGGCTTTAAATCCTCCTTTAAGTCTCTTCCTTCTAGCTTGAGATTCTCCTCCGAGGCTCACATTAAACTGGAATTCGTTCGTCCTCATGCAGAAAAAATGGGGTCAAGATGTTTGGCCGCGTTAAGTACATTTCCTGGTGCTTGTGTTTGCTGGTAACAGGATTCAAGTTAGCACTGCACCTCCCACACCCTCAGTCAGACCAGGTCATTGCTACGAAAACTCTGATCCCTTTCTTTTTTATCTCACTCTCTCCCTTTTCTTGAGTAATATTTGCCCAGAGCGGCTCACCTTTTTATCTCAGTCTGACTTTAAAACGAGTGTGTGAGTGAGTGAGTGAGTGAGTGTAGAGAACAGCAACACTCTTGACCTCTCTCCTGTTTGCTTGCTGAGGGGAGAGGCGAGGTGCTGATCCTAAATTTAGTTGTTGTTTTTCTACATCACAAACCGTTGGCGCCAATAGGCTTTATAGAGGCTAAGATGGACTGCCTCTCGCCCGTTATTGGCGTAGGTTTAGATTTTTTATAGTGACGCCTCGAATGTTTCCGTTCTCTCTAGTTTACCTGCCTCAAACGCTGACTTTTTTTTTTACCATTGATATATTAACGCGATGAGGGTGTCGATGTAGAGACGGAACTTTAATAGCCACATCCAGTTTTTTATTTGTCATGTGTTCTAATGGAGAAAACTAATTTATTTTTACTCTATTAGTTTTGTGACGCTACTGAAACGGAATACACCTCATCTTCTCTCTCTCTCTCTCTCTCTCTCTCTCTCTCTCTCTCTCTCTCTCTCTCTCTCTCTCTCTCTCTCTCTCTCTCTCTCTCTCTCTCTCTCTCTCTCTCTCTCTCGCGCTCTCTTTCACTCTCTCAGGTTGTATTGCAAGACGCTCTCACGGCCTTACAATGATACAGTTTCCTCAAGACCTCCCAGCTTAATCCCAGCAGACACCCACAAGGGGACACCCAAAGGAGACACCTAAAAGGGACGGAACACCCACAGTTTTGATGAATTCCCTTTATACTATAGCGGAGGAATGATTTTTGTCGGTGAGGTTAGGTTTAGGTTCAGGTTTTCTCGTCCACTTGTCTCTTAGGTTCTGTTGAGTGTCTCTGCGGGAGGGAGTCACGAGCGACGGTGGTCACTCCAGCTTGAGACAAAAGGAAGGGTGGGTGGGTGAGGGAGGGTTAGGTTAGGCGGCCGGAGACGGAGAGAGAGAGTGCGTGATTTTGAAGTTTGTTACACACACACACACACACACACACACACACACACACACACACACACACACACACACACACACACACACACACACACATGATTTAATGTGTCTCCGTCCTTCAGATAACACTCGTGAGAACTTGTGATTTGGATGAACGAAAATCTACGTAGTGATGCGAGACTTAGGTGCAGTGGAGTAAAATTTTTCTCTCTTAAACTTACGAGGTGAAAACTACAGTTATAGTGTCTGGGAGGCTGGGAGAGGCAATGGCTACTGAATTTATTTTTTATCTCCCTTCGTTTGTGGTGGCGTTAGAGGGAGTGTGAGGCGGTAAGGAAGCTAAGAGAGACACAGGCGTCATGTTGGGTGTGTTTCTCCCCCACTGACAGGCTGTAGTGTCCATCTCCAACCTCGTCTCCTCGCGTGGGAAGGGAGGAGAGGGAAGAGAGTCCTTATCTGGGATCTAGCTATTGTTTGCATTGTTTCTGACGGTCAAGAGACGAGAGTTAATGTTATTTTGTTGTTCATTACTATAAAGACGATGGTTGACATTTTCACTTTCCTACAATTACAGTCATGCATATTCTGTTCCGTTAGTTCGTGTAGAAAATTATAAGTAAATGAACGAAAAAAAATATAAGGCGTTGAATTTATACATTAAGCTCGTCCTACTCTACTTGTGAATGCAGGTGAAGGAATTTAAGTCAGTTAGTTGTCGCGGTGAGAGAAGAATCACTGCTCACCAAACATCCTTGTGTGTGCTTAGTGCTCCAGCCTCCGGGAATGTGTTGTAACGTAACCTTCTTGTGTCGTGTTGTATTGTATCTAGTGTTTCAAGCAGATGTTGTAGTGGCGTTTGTTGAGGTTGTGTTTCTAGGTCAAGGAAGGAAGGTAAGCACACACCAGTGGGCTGATGATGATGATGATGCTTACTTGGCTGTCAGACTTTTTATGCATCGATGTAGAGCAAAATAACATATGGTCTTTTTCAGCATTAATTCCTGACTAGTAATTATCAGCACAAACGCGATACTAAGATCATTATAAATATAGTTAATATCATTCATTTTCTCTATTTTCTTTGAATATAAATAATAATCGTGTTTTAATCATATTCACTAACACTATACATTCGCTGCCATCTAAGTCTCCCTAATAATAAATAAACTCAACCACCACCATAGAGTCGACCCGCATTAGCTAAGGGAATAGTAGTAGCAATCCCCGTAGACTTTTTCAATTCACGGACGGATTTTGTAAAGTACTGCTACGGCGTCTTAGATCTAATTGTTACAAGGGAATACAAGGGAACACAAACAGCAACATACCTTAGGGTCCCTGCGAAGGCTGTTTGATATAACTACTCTACACTAACTACTTGAATTAGAGAAAGGGTAGTACAGTGGAAGGCTCCTTGTTGACTGGACCGGCGGAGAGAGAGAGAGAGAGAGAGAGAGAGAGAGAGAGAGAGAGAGAGAGAGAGAGAGAGAGAGAGAGAGAGAGAGAGAGAGAGAGAGTTTTGTCCAGAAAGAAATAGATGACTGCATTACAGGAATTTACCACTTTCTAAAGTCGACAATACGACAGTACTGTACCTGAACGTTCCCACACACACACACACACACACACACACACACACACACACACACACACACACACACACACACACACACACACACACACACACACACACACACACACACACACACACACACACCTTTCATTCTGTGGGTGATTCATCTAGTTAACTGATGGTCATATAACTTCCACCATAGCGTGATTAAAACCAATTGAAATGAAGAATATAATAAAAATAATAATAATAATGATAATAATGAAGTAATTTTCTAAGTAACTTCAAATAAACTTCTACTATACTTTTTTTTTAATCACCTCAACTTTTCTTAAAATTTTACTCCTCTCTTAACTACAAGACTCATTAAACATTATAATAAAAAAACTCAATTTCCTTCCCTTTATTTTTCCTCCTCCTCCTCCTTTCTCTCCCAGCCTGTTTCTCCTCTACGCCCCTTGGTGGTTAGTTACAAGTAAGCCTTCACCTCGCTGTGTTGTAGAGGATTATTATACGCATGAGTGAGAGCGTAATACAAGGAGTCAGCTCGTCTAACAGGTTCTCTTTACCGGGAAGAGTATAATTATCGTTCCACAGTAAGCAGTTCAAACCAGGCAGCAAGTTTATGTGTGTGGCTGACTGACTGGCTGGGTGACTGGTTAGGTGGGTGAGTTGGTGGGTGGGTGACTGGTTGGATGACTGGGTGGGTGAGTGGGTGACTTCTTCTCTTCCTCATAACCCTCCTTCTTCTCCTTCTCCTCCTCCTCCTCCTCCTCCTACCCATCTCCTCCTCCTCCTGCTCTTCGTCTTTTATTTCCTGTACTTTTTCCTCCTCCATCTCCTCTTTCTTCAGTTCAACACAATTCTACATCCATCAGCCTCCTCCTTCTCATACCCCTTCTCCTTCTCCTTCTTCTCCTCTTCCTCCTTCTCTTCCTCTTCCGTTTCCTGTACTTCTTCCCTCCTCCATCTCGTCTTTCTTCAGTTCAACACAATTCTACATCCATCAGCCTGTCACCAGCCCGTCAGGAAGCCTCACCGTGCAAGACATACGAGTCTCATGTAAATTTCCTGGGGATAAACACACATTATTGACGAGCCACGTGCCTGCCGGAGTGACGAGCGGCCACTGTATTAGATTAACGCCATTTTCAAACATAGATGTAGAGAGAGATAGCCAAGGGATGGAAAATAATATAAGAGAGAGAAAAAACCTTCCCAATTCGGCTTCTCCTTCCTCCACCTTCTTATCTCTTATCTTTTCCTTTTGATCTTTATTCCCTTCCTTCATCTCCTCATCATCCACTTCCTTTTCACGTATATTTTTATCCTCTACCTTTCCTTTTCATCCTCCTCCTCCTTCTCCTCTTCCTCCCTCTCGTCCTGTCCTACAACTAGTCTGGTAATTGCTCCCGGGCGCCCTCACGTCCACCACCTTGGAGAACAGTAAAAGTGTGGGTCGTGATGTGGCCTTGATGGGACACACATGTTTTCATCTTAATGGGGATATCAACGCCAGTGTGTGTGTGTGTGTGTGTGTGTGTGTGTGTGTGTGTGTGTGTGTGTGTGTGTGTTGCAAAGGTCTTTCAGAAATCGATATATGTACTTACAGGAGGAAAAACAAGCTTTGTGT
>JAPQNM010000043.1:1302651-1317651 GCA_029783475.1 Metacarcinus magister
CATGCCATCCCTCCACCCAAGTCTCTCCCGCACGTTACTATGCACCACGCGAGAATGTGCCGTTGTGTCTCTTCACTTTGCTTACCCTCTACGCTGGGAAAATGAACCTAGATACTTACTTCACTTTATTTACCTTAAGAAGAGTGTTAAGACCTACAAGGCGAGGATGAAAGGTGACGAGGGAGGATTCTTACCTGTGAAAAAAGATAAAAAATTGTATTAGTACGTTAAATAAATCAATAGAAACATTTTATTTATAGCTTGAGTACACTTTCATTCAATTTTCTTCTATTTTTTTTTCACTCGTTGGATTCAATACCAGACCAGAGGTGCCTTAGGGATTTTGGTGGAATTGAAAATAACATGAAACCTTGCTGGGAAAACTAAGTGAAATTGTTGTTGTTGGAGGAGGAGGAGGAGGAGGAGGAGGAGGAGGAGGAGGAGGAGGAGGAAGAGGAAGAGGAAGAGGAAGAGGAGGAGGAGGAGGAGGAGGAGGAGGAGGAGGAGGAGGAAGTCATTTCGTTCCTCCCGGATAAGAGTAGATCCCTTAGCAAGACGTGAGGGTCGTGGGCAAGGCCTCCGCGTCTCCCACACTCTGACTTCACTTCAACCTCGTATAGCTTACCTGTAACTCCAGCATCACCTGTAACCTTACCTTACCTGCCTACCTGCCTTCCTGTTTCCTCCTTTCACTTACAAGTATGTCCTTTCTCCCCACAACTCTCTCTCTCTCTCTCTCTCTCTCTCTCTCTCTCTCTCTCTCTCTCTCTCTCTCTCTCTCTCTCTCTCTCTCTCTCTCTCTCTCTCTTGTTGCATGTTATTTATGACAATGCCTATAGGTGTGTGTGTGTGTGTGTGTGTGTGTGTGTGTGTGTGTGTGTGTGTGTGTGTGTGCGTGTGTGTGTGTGTGTGTGTGTGTTTATTTTTATTATTTTTTAACATCGTTTTATTGTCTTATTCAACACATTTTTTACTCACGTGGTATCGATATTTCATGATGCTATTGAGAAATTCATATAAAATTAACACTCGACCTTAACCTTCCCACGCTCCACTTATAAAGTTTATACGAAAAAAAAAATAAATGAAATAAAATCAAAGAAATAGTTGGATGAATATGTTGAAAAATTACAGAAAAAAAAATATAAGACCAAGTTACGTGACAGATTCCAGAAAATATTTAGTGGTAAAAAGAATTCATGAACCTTCCAGTGATTTTATTCTATTTTATTTTATTTTATTTTCACTTAGTATGTCACTGCGGTATTCAATCTTATGTTGGAAATACCCGAAGAGAATTAGATTAATGGAGGGAGAGTGTGGATTTTCTCTTGTCTTCCCGATCATGTTAAAGCTTTAAAAATGACACTCAGCTATCTAATGTCATGTCACTCTATTTAATGTAAAAAAAATAATAAAAAAAGCTATTTAGTGCACGTCCCACCATGACACACAGGCCGGAGACGTGTGACCTAGCGAAGCAGTGGTCTAGTCTAACCTAACCTAACCTCACTTCCCTCACACCCTCACTGTTATTATTATTATTATTATTATTATTATTATTATATTATGTTTTATTTCATGCGATTAATACGAAGCCAATTTTTGAGAGTGATTAAGAATGACACATTTTTTTCTTATTAGTTGTCATGAAATAGATTGGCTTTTTTAATATTAAGTGAAATCTGTGATACTATAAAAAATAAACACACACACACACACACACACACACACACACACACACACACACACACATACACAGAACCCCCCTCCCCCCCACACACATAATTAAAGACAGTACTGAACTAATAATTGCCAAAAAAAACTACACTCATTTGTGCCTCATTTACATATCACTTAATGAATTGTCATCCATCACCTAAACGTAGAGTCACAGAGAGGTGGGTGGATGAGGGAGGTGGATGAGGTGGATGAGGTGTTGCTGCAGTGAGGGAGATAAGTCAGATGGATGCTGGTGCAGTGAGGGTGGGAGGGAAAGAAAGGAAGTAAGTTAAGTCCCTCTTAAGTACTTAACTTCGGTAATTTTAATGATAGCAATATGTGTTTTACGGTGCATGTAACCTAACTCTCATTACTTACTGTGACACGAAGGAAGGAAGGTATTACAATATTAGTGAAGCTTAGAGGTCAGGTTAGGTCAGGTTAGGTTATTAAGGCACAAGGCAGCGAAATATACCGCTATTAATGCTCCTCCCACGGTGGTAATTATCTTGTAGTAGATAGATAAGAGTGATGGTTGGGTACGATTTGCATATACACACTCGTAATGGTGTCCCGGGGTGTTCCGCCGTCACCACCTTCGTCAACAGCATCCAGTACCATCTGTGTCGACCCCGGGGTGAGAGAGAGAGAGAAGAAAAAAAAAGAGAGAGGTATCGAGCGAGAGGTAGAGAAGAGAGAGAGAGAGAAGAGAAGAAGGACTTTCTAAATCTTATGTACATCTCCTTATCTTAATCTGATGCTAGCGTGGATTCATAATGGAACACTGCCTTGTAAGGATGCGAATCTCTGTCTGCTCATAACGTATTACCTTACCCATCCCTGAGCGCGGGAACACAATCCGGGATGGCTAGACATGGGCGTTATAACCTGAGAAGGCCAGAAGGTTCATACTGACTGAGATGTAACACTAGCCAAGGGGAGGGAGAAGGTGCTATATTCACTACATAATGTCTATTTTCTCTTAGGATGAAAGTGTTCGTTTAATACAGCTATTCTTGGAGGATAGAAACGCCCTATCCTCTCCCTAGACATCCTATCACCTTGTTTTGTTGTCTATTGATCTGTCGTCGTATATTTTCCTCCTCCACGACGCATTGCAGGGAAGGCTATCTCATGTAGTAAACAATTAGGAATGTACTACCTCGTTCTTCCCTGCCGTGTCTCACTAACTGGAGCGTTGCCCTTAGACCGAGCCGCGGGAGGAGCAGAGTGCGTTGTCTCCCATCCTCCACGTCTGTGTGTGGTGTGGGAGGTGGAGGGTGGAGAGGAAAGGTGAATTAATCGCACGCACCTAATAAGAGGAACTGACCTGGATTCCGTTGTGTTGTGTGCATAGTCTTCCTTTCCGTCTTGATTAAATGTTCGGTCAACCTGTGTTTACCGAGAAGCTTGAATGTGTGTTTGTCCCAGACCAGAATGGAGTCGCGTTGAAACTTGTGTCAGTCGTTGAATATATATTGTAACTGTTGCTTCTGCCTTAATAGGTGTATGTGTGTTCCTGTACTTTAATATTGTTTTACTTTAAGTTCAGTTGTCAAGTGTGTTTATTTAGCTATGTTTTGTTTTTTCATTGATCATTCTCGTGAAATTATAGCTTCTCTCAAAACTATTTATTTAGTTTTGTTCGTGTTTTGTTTCCACCTTTCCCTATCCAAACACTCCTTCCTTACTTACTTGTTCTATTCCTATCCCTTCTATCAAAAACTCTTGCCTGTATTTACTCCTTCACCCTATCCTTCCATCTTATAACGGGCCTTCCTCTCCTCTTAGCATCCTCAGTTGCACTCATATACATTTTCTTCACAAACTCTTCACCAAACCACCTTAAAGTATTAATTTTTCACCCATTCCAGTACACCATACTTCACTCCATTTGTCCCATATTTCATACACGCTTCCATTGCTCTCACCCTCCCATCTTATCACGCCACACACCACACACACCCTCTTGACTGCTGTGCCCTATTTCATGTCTTATTCCAAGTCTCTGATCCATACGTCAGTGTTGGCAGGAGAATACTGTTCCTTAAACCTTTCTTTATTTCCATGAACACATTCCTTCCTCTCATAACCCTTGCAAGTGATCATATGACACACACACACCTGCCTTTTACAGCCCTCTCTCCCTTTCTCTCTCTCTATCTCTACTTCCATCTTTCCATGTTTCCATAGTACTGTTCCTAAATTGTTAAACTCCTTCACTCCTTCCATTCGTATTACCTGATCATGATACGTATTTCCAGTGATAGAATTAGTATGAAATTAGTTAAGTAGGTATGTCCCCTTTTTTGTGAGCGTGGGAGTAGCGGTGAACCCACTTAGTTCGGGCACACTTTGGGCGTGCGCTCAGGCGTGGGCGTGAGGGCGTGGGCGAGTAGTAAGAATCTTCCTATAGGACGCCCACTGAAAGAGCGTCATGAGGGTGTGGGCGTAGGCGTGGGGCGTGGCGGGGTCATACAGTGCGCCCACGTGGTTAGTTAGGGAACATTGACTGAGCCTTTTCAATCTATACGATCAGAGTTCACCTTTGTGTTGTGTCTTTACAAGTTTACACTGTTCCGTCCACGTACTGGGAGTGAAAACTTTCTTTGCTTTGACTTGAAATAGGTGAAAGAGACGATCTTAAAGCGTTTAAATCAATAACTTCAAGCCATTATTATGATACCTAACCTCACATGTCTTATACTCTATACTGATTAGTCTTTAATTAATATACACGTGTCTGTTTCATTTTGTGTGTACGTTTTCTCACTCACTAACACATTAACAGTCACGTCTCGGAACCTACACCGTCTCTCACACTTCCTGTCTCCTGCCCCCCCATGGCTAGTGAGGGAAAGCATGTCTGTGTGGGTGAGGCAGACAGACAAACACGTGTAAGTCTGCAGGATGAGGTCAAAGAGCGCGGGAAGGGAGGCAGCGAGCTAGACGTTGCTTTCTATACCTTGCACCAACGAGAAAGTGCAAAGCGAGGCGACCCACCGGAAGCCACACGCCTGGGAAGGAGACGTTTGTTTACTTGCTGTGCTGAGTGGAAGGAGGCGAGGCGAGAGTAGGGTTGGGTTAGGTTGGGTTGGGTTGGGTAGGGTTGGGTTAGGTTGGGTAGGGTAGGGTAGGGTTGGGTTAGGTTGGGTTGGGTAGAGTTGTTTGTGTGTGTGTGTGTGCGGCGCCGCTTGTAACACTCTCTATTCTGCTTTTCATGTTCAGTTTCGTGATCCACAAATTTAGCGGAACATTATTTCTTTATTGTGACATGCTGTGGGATTAACCTTTCTAAACTTTGTACCTTCTTATTTGATTTGATTTTTTTTTTCTTTCATTCTATTTGAAAAGAAATGTAAGAAATATATTTTATAATTTAGCTTCTTTCCATTACGATATATATATTGTTTGCAGACATAATACACTTGCAAGTTTATTATTATTTTTACTAATTTTTCGAACATCTTCCTGTGAATTAAGTTTTGAGATCTCTGAGAAGTTGTCGATAAGTTTAATCAATATTTTCACTTCAATTGAAGGAGTTTGGAGAGTAAACAAAAGCCAATCAAGCAAAGTTAAAGTAAATTGTGACTGACACATCGAGCATAAAAAAGACAAACAAAAAAGTTATTTGAAGTGGTATGGAGTGAAGAAGGAACTACACACACACACACACACACACACACACACACACACACACACACACACACACACACACACACACACATGAGCCTCCTCCCTCCACCGCTGTCACGTCCTTCAACCTTCCACTAGTTAGTAAGCCGCTTGTAAGTGTAGCTTGTCATCCCCGCGGTTAGGAAGAGTGTCAGTGGTTCCTTGCCCTTACAGCCTCCACTAACTGTACGTGATTCTCTCCCCTACTCTTTCCTTCTCTCTCCCGCACTCTCCCGCCTGGAAGTCACTATAGGCGTTCCGATGTGACGATGAATGGCTGGCTAGAGTTCTATTCTCTATCTTTACGTTGTTATAAGATATTAATTCTCTAGTTGTTCTTTTGTACAAACTCTCATTCCTCACACTGACATTACTTTCCCATATGTACTAAGAGTGTCAGTAAAGAGTCAACGTAGCAAATAAAAAGTTTCTAATGTGATAAAAGAAATCGTATTGTATGTACATAAGTAAAAAGTATAATCCCTTTAAACTATCCCCCAACCAAGTTAAATTTACACTTAAAAAAAAAGAGTAAGAAGAAGAAGTCACCGCGGAAATAGATGGACAGGATCGAAATAGCAAAGAAAAAAAGAAGAAAAAAGAGAGAAGGGGTTAGGAAGGGAGTTTGTTCAATCCCAGTCATCCAACAAACCGGTTCTGCTTGGTTGAGTGGAGGACCCAAGGAAGTGATACAAGCAGGCCATGGTTCGTTACCCTGCAATGGAGAATTCTTTCGCGGGCCAAGATCTGTCTCCCAAAAAACAGAACATTTAGCGGACAGTTGACGGGGAGGACGAAGAGAAGGAGAAGAGAGAAGGAGGATAGAAGAAGAGAAGGAGGGAAGGAAGAGATTATAGAGTACCGCTATATCTGACCTGTGCGAGAGAAATACTAGGGATAGGAGAGAGAGAAAGAGAGATAGCGAGAGAGAAAAAAGAGAGAGAAAGAGACAGATAGAGAAAAAAGAGAGAAAAAGAGTAGGAGAGGAGACAGAAAGAGATAGATAGAAAGACAAATAGAGAGACAGAAAGAGAGATAAATAGAGAGAAAGATAAATAAAATAGAAAAATAGATAGATAGATATAGAGATAGATAGAAACAAAATAAGAGAAAACGTGCATACAGGTATACAATACAGACAATTGTATGCACCTACCATGACCTGCAGCCTTACGAGAACCTAATCTAAGGACACCTGCAGCAGGACACGCGAGGGGAGACTGATGATGAGGAGCGGGGTGAGGGGGAGGGTAAGGGGTGATGGGTGAGGGGTGAGGAGGCTGAGGGGTGGGTGAAGGGGTGAGGGTTGACGAGAAGAAGGTACTGTACAGGTGAGGGATTTTCCCAAGATATACCTGTAATTACCAAGCCGAACCTTGACGTTGGCTTGCTCTCTTCCTTCCTTCCTTCCTTCCTTAAGTCTTCCCTTCCTTTCCTCCCTCCCTCCTTCTTACTTTGTCCCTTCCTTAAGTCTTCTCTCTCTCTTCTTCCTTCCATCCCTCCCTTCCTTCGTCCCTTCCTTAAGTCTTCCCTTCCACCCTCCTCCTTTCGTCCTTCCTCTTTCATCCCTTCCCTTCATTTCTTCTCTTCGTCCCTTCCTTCAGTCAGTCGGTCTTTCCCTCCCTTCCTCTTTTCCGTATATCAGCCATTCTTTCCTTACTTTTTTTCTTTTTTTCTGGTACGTCTTCCTTTGTATTTTCTTCCGCTTCCTTGTCTTGCTAATCCTCCTCCTCCTCCTCCTCCTCCTCCTTCTCCTCCTCCTCCTCGCGAGCGGTGGGAATTGAATTGTTTTCTACCTCTATATACCTAATTCTAGTGAGCCTTATCTTGATGCAGCAGCTTTCAAGAATGAAAATAAATCACTTCCATAGCCATTGGCACCGGTGACAGAGTCAGTAGTGAAGATTTTGATCGGCCGGTCATGACCGAGCGAGCGGTGGGAATTGAATTGTTTTCTGCCTCTATATACCTAATTCTAGTGAGCCTTATCTTGATGCAGCAGCATTTAAGAATGAAAATAAATCACTTCCATAGCCATTGGCACCGGTGACAGAGTCAATAGTGAAAATTTTGATCGGCCGGTCATGACCGAGCGAGCGGTGGGAATTGAATATTTTTCTGCCTCTATATACCTAATTCTAGTGAGCCTTATCTTGATGATGCAGCTTTCAAGAATGAAAATAAATAACTTCCATAGCCATTGGCACCGGTGACAGAGTCAGTAGTGAAGATTTTGATCGGCCGGTCATGACCGAGCGAGCGGTGGGAATTGAATTGTTTTCTGCCTCTATATACCTAATTCTAGTGAGCCTTATCTTGATGCAGCAGCATTTAAGAATGAAAATAAATAACTTCCATAGCCATTGGCACCAGTGACAGAGTCAGTAGTGAAGATTTTGATCGGCCGGTCATGACCGAGCGAGCGGTGGGAATTGAATTGTTTTCTGCCTCTATATATCTAATTCTAGTGAGCCTTATCTTGATGCAGCAGCATTTAAGAATGAAAATAAATCACTTCCATAGCCATTGGCACCGGTGACAGAGTCGGTAGTGAAGATTTTGATCGGCCGGTCATAACCGAGCGAACGGTGGGAATTGAATTGTTTTCTGCCTCTATATACCTAATTCTAGTGAGCCTTATCTTGATGCAGCAGCATTTAAGAAGGTCAAAGAAAGGCTATGTACACTTCAGGAGTAATCAAACAGACTCTGCCATCCTTAAATAGTGTATAAAAACTTGTTTTCATCATATGTTCTACTTAAACTAGTTGTAACTCCTTTCGTTTTACTCGTATTGAATTTTTAAGCAATGCTTCAAAATCTGCACCTTTTTCTGATCCTTATGGTATGTAACAAGTACTGATAAACACAATATTAAGAAAATATATATTACGTCCTCACGTAAATTACGTAGATTATAAATAATGAAAAAAGAAACTAGACGCAGGATTGGAATGGGATAGGGTTTAAAAAGAGATGAAAAATATTTATTTTATCACAATATAACTCTTTGTTATATTTGATCGGTATCTATCTCATGAAAAATAGTTATTTACTAAAATAATGATATCATTAAACAAACAATATTAGCTTCTAAGCTAAGATACCAATTGAACAAAGTGCTTTGTTTATTAGTTGGTAATTTCATAAGGAATATCTGATATCTTTTCCATCAACATTGGTAAAGTATTAGATCCACCATACTGATTTTATCATCTGTTTTAACCCAAATAAATTCATTTATAGCAATAAAAGTTTCTGGTAAAATTAACTGAAACTATGCTGAAAGTCTTACATTATTCCCATGTACAACATAGTTTAAAAAAAAGAAAATCGAAGAGGAAATTTTGCAAAAAATTTCCCGGAGTAGAAAAAATGACAGAAATACACCATATGTTGAGGTCAATTCTAGACATCCACGAGGGTCTGTAAGATGGTTAAACGTGTCGTAAGGCTTAGTTATGAACTGCTTTGAGCTGTAACAGTCATTACAAGAATATTCGCGGACGTTAAGACAATATGTGTTCCTTACGGGGTAAAGTGTCGTGTGTAGGAGTATACGCGGGTTACTGATGGCTATCATATCCTCTCGATGGAGCTTGACACTGCAATAAAAGTACTGCATTACATTTTTTAATGAAAATAAATCACTTCCATAGCCATTGGCACCGGTGACAGAGTCAGTAGTGAAGATTTTGATCGGCCGGTCATGACCGAGCGAGCGGTGGGAATTGAATTGTTTTCTGCCTCTATATACCTAATTCTAGTGAGCCTTATCTTGATGTAGCAGCATTTAAGAATGAAAATAAATAACTTCCATAGCCATTGGCACCGGTGACAGAGTCAGTAGTGAAGATTTTGATCGGCCGGTCATGACTGAACGAGCGGTGGGAATTGAATTGTTTTCTGCCTCTATATACCTAATTATAGTGAGCCTTATCTTGATGCAGCAGCATTTAAGAATGAAAATAAATAACTTCCATAGCCATTGGCACCGGTGACAGAGTCAGTAGTGAAGATTTTGATCGGTCGGTCATGACCGAGCGAGCGGTGGGAATTGAATTGTTTTCTGCCTCTATATACCTAATTCTAGTGAGCCTTATCTTGATGCAGCAGCTTTCAAGAATGAAAATAAATAACTTCCATAGCCATTGGCACCGGTGACAGAGTCAGTAGTGAAGATTTTGATCGGCCGGTCATGACCGAGCGAGCGGTGGGAATTGAATTGTTTTCTGCCTCTATATACCTTAATTCTAGTGAGCCTTATCTTGATTCAGCAGCATTTAAGAATGAAAATAAATAACTTCCATAGCCATTGGCACCGGTGACAGAGTCAGTAGTGAAGATTTTGATCAGCCGGTCATGACCGAGCGAGCGGTGGGAATTGAATTGTTTTCTGCCTCTATATACCTAATTCTAGTGAGCCTTATCTTGATGCAGCAGCATTTAAGAATGAAAATAAATAACTTCCATAGCCATTGGCACCGGTGATAGAGTCAGTAGTGAAGATTTTGATCGGCCGGTCATGACCGAGCGAACGGTGGGAATTGAATTGTTTTCTGCCTCTATATACCTAATTCTAGTGAGCCTTATCTTGATGCAGCAGCATTTAAGAAGGTCAAAGAAAGGCTATGTACACTTCAGGAGTAATCAAACAGACTCTGCCATCCTTAAATAGTGTATAAAAACTTGAGTGAGTCTGGTCTTGGTTAGCCTTCCTTTCCCTGCCAGCCATGGCTGGGGAGAGAAGCCTTCACCTTTACTATCCTGTATCCTTCACTCTAGATTAGATAGTTTACTCACAAACAGCCTCGTAAGGGCCAGCAGGCCTGTTGCTGTTTGTTCTTCCTATATGTTCCTATATGTTCTTCCTCCTCCTCCTCCTCCTCCTCCTCCTCTTCTTCCGATATGCAGGAAGGAGATAGTAAGTGAGAGAATGTATGTTTAAGTTGTTTTCCTTTACTCTACTTTCTCCTTCCCTTCCGCTGCCTTCCTTCCTTCCTTTCACAGTGATTCAATTTCTAAGGCCTACTTTTTTTTACACACACACACACACACACACACACACACACACACACACACACACACACACACACACACACACACACACACAGTTTCCGAAGAAAAAGATCGGTAATGTCTTAGAAAACATGGACAGATTATTTCCGTGTGTGTGTGTGTGTGTGTGTGTGTGTGTGTGTGTGTGTGTGGGAGGGGGGCGGTATGCGGAAACATTTCTTATTTTTTAGTATGTAACGAAAACTCCGAAACTAATGTATTATTTTTTCTCTTTTTCTTGATTCTTATAAAGGCGAGAAAGAATCCTTCTCTTCCTCCTCCTCCTCCTCTTCCTCCTCCTCCTCCTCCTCCTCCTCCTCCTCCTCCTCTTCCTCTTCCTCTTCCTCCTCCTCCTCCTCCTCCTCCTCTTCCTCCTCCTCCTCCTTCTCCTCCTCCTCCTCTTCCTCCTAATCCTCCACCTTTCCTCCTGTCCTTCTTTAAGCAACACCTTCACCAAACACCAACATACCTTCCATACCCTATCATCCAACTTACCAATGGTCACAACACACCGGGAGACTTTAAGAACACCGTTACATAAGCCGTCCGTCCTTGACCCACTCACTGACTCACCCATCGATAGGAGTGACTGTAACCTTGCGGCCTCCAGTCACCCGCAACCTGTCTGCAGCTGGGGGAAATGACAGTCTTCTTGAAGGGGTGACGGGACTGGGGTGAGGAGGGGTGAGGTGCGGTGGGGTGATAGCTTGAATTGGTAGGTCGGTGAGGTTTGTGGAAGAAGATATGGTAGGAAAAATAAGGCCTTGCAGATTAATTTTTTGCAGTTGACGTCTAGTGTTGTGAGATGATTATGGTGTGTGTGTGTGTGTGTGTGTGTGTGTGTCGCGTTTATCACCTATTACTCCCCCTATCACAAATCATCCTCTTACCACTATCATCATCATCATCATCATTATCACTATCTATTAACTATAACAGCAGATGCCATTTTCTCTTATATTACCGATCAAGGTAAAACATCCAAGCATACACACACACACACACACACACACACACACACACACACACACACACACACACACACACACACTCGATCTCCCTCTTAATACCCTATAATTATAAACCTACTAAGCAATAAACGCTAACGAAATCATTACCTTCCTTGGCTTTCACTCCCCTTGTGCTGGTTCTTGTTATTGTCTTAAAACACACACACACACACACACACACACACACACACACACACACACACACACACACACACACACACACACATACACATAGCGCAGTGTCGATCATTCAGTCACAGAAAGTTAGGCAAAGGCAGTGTAAAAATTCTTGGTCTCGCTTTGGTAGTTATTCGCTTATTGAAGACAACAGGTAGTGGTCCCCTTGTAGTAGTGGGTTCGTTCATGCGTTTACCTACTCACTTTCCTTAGCTTAGTTTAGTAGTGCACCTGTGACTGCCTGACTGCCTGCCTGCCTGACTGACTGACTGATTGACTGACTAGCTCCCCATCGCTTTCCTATCCACGTGAAAGCAACTCACAATACGGTACTGAAAGGTTAATGATATTGTAGAAGAGCAGAGTAGAAAATATTATAAAAGTCTCTCAGTGTTAATTTCTTTGCGGCCTTGCTTGAGGTGTGGTGCTCCAGGTGTGAAGATTAATTAAGTCACTCACTCACTCACCTACCTTCGTCCCTCCCTGCCTCCCTCCCTGCCTCCCTCCCTGCTCTATTTGACTAGTTTATATGGTCTAAGATAGTGAATGTCAGGTGGAATAACTGGCACATTGTTTTTTATCGTATTGTTGACACGGAAGAGGTTTAGCGGTTGAGTTGGTTATGTTATTTTCCCAGAACAAGGGTGAGGTGCAGTATTTCCTGAGTCTCACCGCGCCGTGGAGCGGGAGAACACTTGGGGAAGGGGTAAGGGAAGGGAGGGTTGGGTTGGGTTGGGTTGGTTCAGAGGTGCCGCTCTCGCACTCCCACGGTTGTTATGGACTTACTTAGGCTTCTTATACTCACAGATTCTCTCACTGCACTCTATCCTCGGAGAGTTTCATAAATATAGAACATGTTACTTGTACTGAAACTATACTTTACAGATTGATAACCTAACTTGTACTAAAATGTAATAGCGTTTAGGTTTTTATATTAATGCTGAATAAAATCAGTCTAACAGCTTTGAGTTAAGAGATTCAGATATATAATTAGTGGTTACCTCCCCTGGCGTGTGGGTGAAGGGTGAGAGAGTTGGGGGCAAGTATAGGGGGGGCGGGGGGTGCTATTCCCCTTGGGCTTCACTAAAAAGACAACCGGTTCTGAAAGGTATGAGGTTGTAAGGAAAAAAGGAAAAACAAAGTGAGGGATTATTTAAAATTGATAAGGAAAGAAGTTGGTGTGTGTGTGTGTGTGTGTGTGTGTGTAAATGGGAATGACAGCACAAAAGGAGAATAAGACAAAGGAATGAAGAAAGGTAATGGGAAGACTTATCAAAATAAATGTTGTGAAGAAGGTGAGGAAAATAAGTTAGGTTTTTGTGACAACGATAAGGAAAAAATTGTGTGTGTGTGTGTGTGTGTGTGTGTGTGTGTGTGTGTGTGTGTGTGTGTGGTATTATTGTTAACACACACACACACACACACACACACACACACACACACACACACACACACACACACACACATGGAACGAATTCAACATACACCCACAAGATCATGAAACTTTCCCATCTCAACCTTTGTCTAACCTCACACAGAACAAAAAAAAATTAAATAAAAAAGAGAATGACCGGTGTACGTCGAGTTTCACGTCAATATAAAACAACACAGTCTAACCTTCGAACCTAATGTCTGTCTAGGAAGAGAGGAAGTAGAGTAGAAAACGGAGTCAACATGATTCCAAAGAATTTAATTCCGTGAAGGTTATGTGAGGCCAGCGGTGCCCCTTCCCCTGGCTTCCCTTCCCTTCCCTTCCCTTCCCTTCCCTCCTACCTTGTTACCAGTATAGGTCGTGTTAGGTGTGACGTGCCTGCTTGTCTAGTGTCTGCCTTCCCACCTTCCCTCACTCCCTCACCTTCCCTCCCTCCCTCACCTTCCCTCCTGCCGCCAACAAGAAGCTTCCGTCCCACCACGCACACAACAACACGTCCTTCACTACTTGGTTTGCTGTCCGTGTCCGTGGCGGGGTGAGCTGGGACGTACATGCCTCCTCACAGGTGGATTGGTGATGATTAAGGTCACCTGGCTATTGTCACTTGTGTTAGTGACCCGCTCAGGAGTCAGAACTTGGACTGGCTGTGTGGAGGTCACTAGTTTCTCTCAATACTGTTTATACCACACTTTCTCTGTCTCTTGTGTTCTCTTTCCTTCCTTCCTTCCTTCCTTCCTTTAGTTCCGTTTCGGTGTTCTGTTTAATGGCTCTCTAATGTGTCTTGTGCATCCGTGTTGGCTGGACAAACGCCCATCCCCTTGCCTGCCCGCCTTTGGGTACCCGCTCGGACACACTATGGGAGACGCCTTCCACTTATAAGGAAAAGGAATAATATGCATCGCTCGACTTTGCCGTTAAGATAATATTGTTTAGAATTCTTGGTCACGAAAATGGGAAATTCATTAATGGTGGTGAATTAAATTAAGTTATTTTTCCTTTTAATTTAATTGGAAAGCGTTTCTTTTACTATATTTTTCTTTGAGTGTGTTTAGTAGTGACGGCAAGTGATTCTATTAGATTTTTACGTGTTTGTCTAGGACTCAGAAAATTACTTCTATTATAATAGCATCGTTGTATTCACCACCGTTATAAAAACTTAGGTTGTGATTCCATTTAGCTTACTTACTTGTTTTTTTTAAGGTCAGTAAATTTCTATAATGAATACAAACACAAACTATATCAAATTTAAGTCTCGATGTATCATATTTATTTTTTCTTTCGTGAATAAATGTCTCTAGTGAATACAAATTAATATTACGTTTATATTTTATTCTACTGGCTTTGGTTTGCACTAATAGAGGTCTTGCAGGTATTATTTTACACACAACATATACACTCTTATTACCAGCAACAGTCACGGGCAAAATGAGCCTCGAGGCGCTTGGGATGGCAGTGAGTGAGCGGGTGATGCGATGTGACGGCGTGAGAGTGAAAGTGTTAAGCAGAGCAAGACGCAGACGGAGGAGAATATGAGTGAACATGACACAGTGAGCGAAGGTGAAAGAATATGCAAGGTCAAGTAGTAGATATATGCATACATTAAGATATATACCAGTAGATATTAATGAAAAAATAAAATAAGTGCAAATAATAGATGTAAACTAAAGCATATAAACATAGACAGACACATACAGATCAATATGTGTTGAGGAGGAAACAGACAGAGAGACCGACAGACAGACAGACAGGGAAAAGAAAGAAATATAAGAAATAATAATAAAAAAATACCCATATACCCAAGGAGCAGGACATTGCCTCAGTTCCCAGGAGGCAGCGAGGGTCTGAGCGGACTAGCGGTCTGCTGTCCACACGACCGTGATGTTTGGTCAAGGGAGGGAGGAAAAAAGACTCAGATGCGGAATC
>JAPQNM010000043.1:1320151-1367651 GCA_029783475.1 Metacarcinus magister
GAGGAAAAAAAATAACCTCAATTACCAGACAAAGTGAGATTAATAAGGCCTCACTTATCACCACACTAATGAACGTTATGAAAGCATTAATGAAGTGATGAATACACAAGCATTATCAAAGCTTCCCACGGGTATGCTGGCTAAGGTTGTCTTGTCATCGTGCAGAAGGAAAGAGGGAAAGTGACTCGTCTGCTGCTGCCGTTATGCAATATTTAACACCAACTTTATGGTAATTAGATTCTTACTTCCGTCTCTCCTTCTCTTGGCTTCCTGGTGCTGGTTAAAAGGACTTGACGTGGTAGGTTAGGTTAGGTTAGGTTAGGTTAGGTTAGAGTGACGCTGACCAGGTACTTAAAGAGAGAAAGTTTGGGTGATTGAAAAAGGGAGAAGAAGGTCAGTCATGTGGGTATCTTAGGGAGTGTTTTTTTTTCTTTTCTTTTTTTCTCTTCGTGTTGTGAGTCTTTGTGTGGGAATGATATATGTTGTGACTCAGCTTCTCTCTGATGCCAGGATGTAAGGATTTTTATAGATATTTAGTTATTTCGTTAAGGAGAAAGTGTTAATTTTAAATGCAGTTCGAAATGGTCACCACCCCCAAAAAAAAATAAATAAAGCTCTTGTGATAATATTGATTGAGGTGATGAAGTGGTATTGTATCTGTGAGAATATTCATTGGTGTCCCACGCACGAAAATTGATTAAATGCTGCACGTTATACACTTACTCTCGCTGTAGTCTTCCCTTGAACACGCTATTATAATATTGAGAATAGTACGTGTTTTTTATTGTGATATTTTTTATACTTGGTGTCTAGAACTATCACTCTGAGGTAGTTATCCCGGCGGAGAGCTAATTGGAGGCCGTTGAAGGCTAGCATATCGCATTTTTTCTACTTTTGTTTTCTACATCACACACCGTTAGCGCCAATAGGCTTTATGGAGGCTGAGATGGACTGCCTCTTGCTGATTTTTTTTATAGTGATGCCTCGAATGTTTACGTTATCTCTTGAATATGTTGAGAACGAGAGGCTATTACTGCTACAGCCTCAAATACATATAACATTGTAAGTCCCGTCTGAGGGTAGATAGTATGATGTCTAGAACTGTCACTCTCTAGGTAGTTATCCTGCGGGAGACTGATTGGAGGCTGTTGAAGGCTAGCATCTCCTTCCGAAGAGGAGTGACCATTGACGCCTCAGTGTTTGCGGTTCCCATCCTTAAGACCATTGTGGAAAATCATTCTGTTCGAATCACGCGGATCAGTCAACACGGGAGGAGCATGACATATACGGGAAGGTAGATAAGAACGATTTTCACCTCACTCCTACTATGATTATCGTCTCACCGTGCATTGTGGTCTAGCATACTCTTGCTTCTACCCGGTAGCAATTGTTATCACCTGCAAGGATCTCGCCTGAAAAGACAAGACAGTTTGTTTAGCGGCTCCGTGTGCTCGAGGCGACTCCCTCTCCCGTGTGTCACTGCAGTCAACCTCACCCTCACACACACACACACACACACACACACACACACACACACACACACACACACACACACACACACACACACACACACACACACACACACACACGACCTCACCCCAACAAACCCAACCACCGATCACCCCAATTCTGAATCACCCTTCAACCTTACTCTTACCGCGACCCAGCCAAGTTCGCTCCACATTGCCCTCTTCACCTTTTCTCCGCCAGCCCACCTGACCTCCCTGCCCGACTTTTGCCCGATACACTGACCCTTGACCCAGCAGCTGATGTTTGACTTGACCAATGCAAGACTAAGGGACGATAGCACTGTTAGATAAGATGATGGTGGGAGTACAGGACGAGGCAGACATGAGGGAAGGTGGAATATGTGATGAGGCATAAGGGTAGCAGAGCACTGTAGGAAAACAGGTGTTGATGATAATGAGAGAGAGAGAGAGAGAGAGAGAGAGAGAGAGAGAGAGAGAGAGAGAGAGAGAGAGAGAGAGAGAGAGAGAGAGAGAGAGAGAGAGAGAGAGAGAGAGAGAGAGAACCATCCTAAGGGGAGAAAAAGGGTGTCGTGCAGCACTGTCAGGGGGAGGGAGTCGTATGAAGGGGTGAAGGGTAACCACAGAATGAGGGGAAGCAAGGGTGCCTCAGGGTGAAAGTTCTCGTTTCACTTTTATATCACCCTTATGACAGCTGATTCACCTTAAGCTGCATTACAAGTGAAGGCTTTTTTATGAGGAAATTAACAGCGAATAATAGTATGTTGATATTGTATAAAGAATATCAATTGATGGCTTAAGAATTTATAATGCATTCAAAACATTCAAACATTCAAAGGATACTGGCTAAGGGTTATTTACTAGGAAATTGATACCCTTAAACAAAAAATATTAGCTTCCAAACTAAAGTCCTAATTGAACAGGATGCTTTTTCTATTAATTTGTAATTATATAAGGAATATCTGATATCTTTTCCATCAACATTGGTAAAGTATTAGATCCACCATACTGATTTGATCATTGGTTTTAACCCAAATAAATTTATTTATAGCAATAAAAGTTTCTGGTGAAATTAACTGAAACTAAGCTGAAAGTCTTACATTATTCCCATGTACAACATAGTTTAAAAAAAACAAAATCGAAGAGAAAATTTTGCAAAAAATTTCTCGGAGTAGAAAAAATGACAAAAATACACCATATGTTGAGGTCAATTCTACACATCCACGAGGGTCTGTAAGATGGTTAAACGTGTCGTAAGGCTTAGTTATGAACTGCTTTGAGCTGTAACAGTCATTACAAGAATATTCGTGGACGTTAAGACTATATGTGTTCCTTACGGGGTAACGTGTCGTGTGTAGGAGTATACGCGGGTTACTGATAGCTATCATATCCTCTTGATGGAGCTTGACACTGCAATAAAAGTACTGCATTACATTTTTTAATGAAAATAAATAACTTCCATAGCCATTGGCACCGGTGACAGCAGAGTCAGTAGTGAAGATTTTGATCGGCCGGTCATGACCGAGCGAGCGGTGGGAATTGAATATTTTTCTGCCTCTATATACCTAATTCTAGTGAGCCTTATCTTGATGCAGCAGCATTTAAGAAGGTCAAAGAAAGGCTATGTACACTACAGGAGTAATCAAACAGACTCTGCCATCCTGAAATAGTGTATAAAAACTTGTTTTCATCATATTTTCTACTTAAACTAGCTGTAACTCCTTTCGTTTTACTCGTATTGAATTTTCAAGCAATGCTTCAAAATCTGCACCTTATTCCGATCCTTATGGTATGTAACAAGTACTGATAAACACAATATTAAGAAAATATATATTACGTCCTCACGTAAATTACGTAGATTATAAATAATGAAAAAAGAAACTAGACGCAGGACTGGAATGGGATAGGGTTTAAAACAAAGAGAAAAATATTTATATTTCCACAACATAACTCTTTGGTATATTTGATCGGTATCTATCTCATGAAAAATAGTTATTTACTAAAATAATGGTATCATTAAACAAACAATATTAGCTTCTAAGCTAAGATACCAATTGAACAAAGTGCTTTGTTTATTAGTTGGTAGTTTCATAAGGAATATCTGATATCTTTTCCATCAACATTGGTAAAGTATTAGATCCACCATACTGATTTGATTATTGGTTTCAACCCAAATAAATTCATTTATAGCAATAAAAGTTTCTGGTGAAATTAACTGAAACTAAGCTGAAAGTCTTACATTATTCCCATGTACAACATAGTTTAAAAAAAACAAAATCGAAGAGAAAATTTTGCAAAAAATTTCTCGGAGTAGAAAAAATGACAAAAATACACCATATGTTGAGGTCAATTCTACACATCCACGAGGGTCTGTAAGATGGTTAAACGTGTCGTAAGGCTTAGTTATGAACTGCTTTGAGCTGTAACAGTCATTACAAGAATATTCGTGGACGTTAAGACTATATGTGTTCCTTACGGGGTAACGTGTCGTGTGTAGGAGTATACGCGGGTTACTGATAGCTATCATATCCTCTTGATGGAGCTTGACACTGCAATAAAAGTACTGCATTACATTTTTTAATGAAAATAAATAACTTCCATAGCCATTGGCACCGGTGACAGCAGAGTCAGTAGTGAAGATTTTGATCGGCCGGTCATGACCGAGCGAGCGGTGGGAATTGAATATTTTTCTGCCTCTATATACCTAATTCTAGTGAGCCTTATCTTGATGCAGCAGCATTTAAGAAGGTCAAAGAAAGGCTATGTACACTACAGGAGTAATCAAACAGACTCTGCCATCCTGAAATAGTGTATAAAAACTTGTTTTCATCATATTTTCTACTTAAACTAGCTGTAACTCCTTTCGTTTTACTCGTATTGAATTTTCAAGCAATGCTTCAAAATCTGCACCTTTTCCGATCCTTATGGTATGTAACAAGTACTGATAAACACAATATTAAGAAAATATATATTACGTCCTCACGTAAATTACGTAGATTATAAATAATGAAAAAAGAAACTAGACGCAGGACTGGAATGGGATAGGGTTTAAAACAAAGAGAAAAATATTTATGTTTCCACAACATAACTCTTTGGTATATTTGATCGGTATCTATCTCATGAAAAATAGTTATTTACTAAAATAATGGTATCATTAAACAAACAATATTAGCTTCTAAGCTAAGATACCAATTGAACAAAGTGCTTTGTTTATTAGTTGGTAGTTTCATAAGGAATATCTGATATCTTTTCCATCAACATTGGTAAAGTATTAGATCCACCATACTGATTTGATTATTGGTTTCAACCCAAATAAATTCATTTATAGCAATAAAAGTTTCTGGTGAAATTAACTGAAACTAAGCTGAAAGTCTTACATTATTCCCATGTACAACATAGTTTAAAAAAAACAAAATCGAAGAGAAAATTTTGCAAAAAATTTCTCGGAGTAGAAAAAATGACAAAAATACACCATATGTTGAGGTCAATTCTACACATCCACGAGGGTCTGTAAGATGGTTAAACGTGTCGTAAGGCTTAGTTATGAACTGCTTTGAGCTGTAACAGTCATTACAAGAATATTCGTGGACGTTAAGACTATATGTGTTCCTTACGGGGTAACGTGTCGTGTGTAGGAGTATACGCGGGTTACTGATAGCTATCATATCCTCTTGATGGAGCTTGACACTGCAATAAAAGTACTGCATTACATTTTTTAATGAAAATAAATAACTTCCATAGCCATTGGCACCGGTGACTGCAGAGTCAGTAGTGAAGATTTTGATCGGCCGGTCATGACCGAACGAGCGGTGGGAATTGAATATTTTTCTGCCTCTATATACCTAATTCTAGTGAGCCTTATCTTGATGCAGCAGCATTTAAGAAGGTCAAAGAAAGGCTATGTACACTACAGGAGTAATCAAACAGACTCTGCCATCCTGAAATAGTGTATAAAAACTTGTTTTCATCATATTTTCTACTTAAACTAGCTGTAACTCCTTTCGTTTTACTCGTATTGAATTTTCAAGCAATGCTTCAAAATCTGCACATTTTTCCGATCCTTATGGTATGTAACAAGTACTGATAAACACAATATTAAGAAAATATATATTACGTCCTCACGTAAATTACGTAGATTATAAATAATGAAAAAAGAAACTAGACGCAGGACTGGAATGGGATAGGGTTTAAAACAAAGAGAAAAATATTTATGTTTCCACAACATAACTCTTTGGTATATTTGATCGGTATCTATCTCATGAAAAATAGTTATTTACTAAAATAATGGTATCATTAAACAAACAATATTAGCTTCTAAGCTAAGATACCAATTGAACAAAGTGCTTTGTTTATTAGTTGGTAGTTTCATAAGGAATATCTGATATCTTTTCCATCAACATTGGTAAAGTATTAGATCCACCATACTGATTTGATTATTGGTTTCAACCCAAATAAATTCATTTATAGCAATAAAAGTTTCTGGTGAAATTAACTGAAACTAAGCTGAAAGTCTTACATTATTCCCATGTACAACATAGTTTAAAAAAAACAAAATCGAAGAGAAAATTTTGCAAAAAATTTCTCGGAGTAGAAAAAATGACAAAAATACACCATATGTTGAGGTCAATTCTACACATCCACGAGGGTCTGTAAGATGGTTAAACGTGTCGTAAGGCTTAGTTATGAACTGCTTTGAGCTGTAACAGTCATTACAAGAATATTCGTGGACGTTAAGACTATATGTGTTCCTTACGGGGTAACGTGTCGTGTGTAGGAGTATACGCGGGTTACTGATAGCTATCATATCCTCTTGATGGAGCTTGACACTGCAATAAAAGTACTGCATTACATTTTTTAATAAAAACAAATAACTTCCATAGCCATTGGCACCGATAACAGTCAGTAGTGAAGGTTTTGATCGGGTCGTCATTTTCTACTTGAAAATCCCGCTTGTCGCCAGACCCTATCTATCTATTTATTTTTCTATCTATCTAGAGAGGCATGGTAGTGGTTGGGAGGGGATGGGGGAGGCAGTGTTGGCTTATCTATACACACCTGCATACCGTGACTTAATTAAACGTTCTTCAAAACACTTGGTCTGACACGCCTTGCACGTTGAACACCACTCATAGTCACAAACACTCAATATTTAGGTCAAGCAGATCGGTACAGTTTTGTTCTATTCACCATGATGTCTTAACTGTACTCGGAGGTGTTGAGTTATGTTCACCAGGCCGCCTTAAGGTGTTGGTTGTGTTCACCTTTGGTCTTGGTGACCGGCGTGTGGTGGTGGTGGTGGTGGTGGCCTAGCTTGTCGCACCTCTAGTCACGCCGGGGAAAGACTAGCCCTCAATAAGCACCACAGACTAACTATTCATTAAAAACACTCCAACTAGGTGATTATATATTTATTATTATCGCTGATTCCTGTGGTATTAAGTGATGCATACATTACATGCCTCAGTTAACTTGATTGATATAATTTTCTTATCTCACTCTTCTTTCACTTCTTTTCTCCAACAATTTATCTCATTGTTGTCACTACCTTTCTGTCCTACAAGACTGCCCTTCACCTCCCTTCACCTCCCATCACCTCCCTTCACCTCCCTTCACCTTCTTATTCTTCTTGTCAGCTTGCAACCAATCACCTTCTCACGTTTCTCTTAATCAAGTACACAATAATTCAATAGGGTCTTGATTCCCGCCTTGTCACGCCCGCTGGTCGTGGCCGCCCGTCACGGAATGGAATGGGCTTGCACTGTGCACTACTGAGAGTCTGGTACACACGCTGGTGGCACTGTGAGGGAGGGTGGAGACGAGGCTCTATTAAGGTTAGCGGTTGTCGGACTTAACAATAATTATGAGTAAGAGGCGGTGTTTCTCTCCCTCGTCCATTTTGCCGGTGACATAGGAGTCTCTTACACTACGAAGGAGGGAGTAATTATATTTTCGTGGTTAATGGTGGTACTGTTGGTAGTAGAGGCGATGATTTGTGATAGAGGGACATGCATTAAGTAGAATATTAATGACTTCTTGATGAAAGGCATTATTATCTTATGTTTTATCTTCCCATTTGGTGTTTTAAAGTTGTTAGAGGAATATTTTGTATTTAGTGTGTGTCTCGTGGTTGGTTAGGTGAAGTGTGTGAGTTTGTGAAGTGTTTCCAGTTCTCAGTCTTAAGTTCTCCGTCTCAACAACACAAACTACTTTATTTTTTTCTTTAGTATAACCTAGAGACGAACTACGTACATTTTCTGTCTTTTTTTTTTCGCTACCCGCTATCCGCTAACCGCTACCCGACACCCAGCAGCTCTTTGTACCGACGCCCCCATCCACCCCACCCACACCCACCCCGGCCCACGCCTCGCCTCGCCTCGTCTCCTCCCACGAGTGCCAACCTGTTTTTATTGATTGTATTTTTCCCACTATTATTATTTTTGCTGGAGCAGTAAAAGTTTGCTAAGTGATTGTGGGAAGATCAGTAACCACACACACACAGACACACAGACACAGACACGCAAACACACACACACACACACACACACACACACACACACACACACACACACACACACACACACACACACTATGCTGGTGGTCAACATTGTTCCCTATTTGGTTATTACATGGTTGTCAGTCTTTAATTTAATCTTCAGACAGACTATCAGATTTAATTCACTTCCGAAAAACGAGAAAACTAACGCATCTTTCTTGCTATAGCATCGAGTGTAATGATAGAGAGTCACCTAATGGTCTATTACTACTATAGGATTAAGGCGTCTGTACCTAAGGTCTCCGCGAGGTACTTACTCAGGTTTAGTCAGTCAGACGTTGTAGTCGATGCGGAAGTTACCCACTCACCTGTAAAGAGGAGATAAAAAACACTATTAGAAAAGAAGTGAGCTGTCGTGGTATTTATATTTTTTTAGTTCTTGAAGCTGTCAATAAAGCAGGTGGGTGGGTGGCGGGTCCGCGGGAATTTTGTAGACTAGACTTGACTTTACGTACCCAGCACACCTTGGCTCGCAGACACACCGTTTTTGGGGAAGATATCAAGACTGAAGACGTGATGAGGATGAGGATGAGGCAGCTATTATTAAGACGAACAAACCAAACGGTAGTGGTTGTATGAGGCACTGGAGGTATTGATCTAATGAAGCAAAGATAATCAAGCCTCATAATGAAAGGGAACAGTGTCGTGACCGGTAAGTTCAATAGACATTTCAGTCGTCCGGTCATCGATGGTCTCTCTCTGACGTCTTGATACCCACTGACTGCCCGTGATGTAGTGTTCCTGGTTTTCCGTTACTTGGTTCCTTTATTTTCTCCCACGTTGGCAGTTTGAAATGTTCCCGAAGTCACTTGCCATAAAGGAAAAGAATTGAAAGAATCATTGATCGTAGTAACGCCAAGTTTTGTTCCGTCTGTCAGGGAGCTTCGGCTCCCGTGCCTTAATCTAATATTTCCCATTATTCATGATCATGTAACTCAGTATGGCAATAGAATTACTTTATTTTACTTTACTTTACTTTACTTACATAACTTTTATTTGTCATACGGATTGTTTAATATAATGGGTAATATCACTTTTCTACTTGCCTTTTCCACTTAACCAGAAAAATATATTAATGTTTTTCTAATAGTATTCTCGCTAGAGGCGTTAGATATGGATGTATGTATATATGAAAAAAAGATAATGTTTTAACCTATTATCGAGAGTTTAAGATCACTAGTGTGTACTCATTCACCTCTTCCCTTGATGTGTGTGTGTGGGAAGGTGGGGGGAGGAGGGGTAGAGAGATTGAGACAGGAAACATGCATCTTAAAATGAAAAAAAGTATGTACCATGTCGCTTCATCAGTGTACTCTTAATTATTCTCATCCTTCCTAAGAGACAAGAAGAGTGTTTGTGATAAATTAAATAAAACCGAGAGAGAATCCCGTTCACAGGACCAGCCAGCCAGCCAGCGTGCCCACAGAGGTCAAGTGGCTGCCTGCACCCCTGAGAGAGATAGTTAAAACAGGAAGGAAAAGAAGAAGAAAAAAAGAGGAAAAAATAAGTGCATTCATTCCCCCCCCACCACTCGCTCCTCCAACCATCTCTCCCCCCAGCATCCTCTCAAAAAGAAAATGTCGAGTTTTGGTGTAGGTGAGTGAGTGTTCTTGACGTGAGGAGGTGAAGAAGGGCTGCCAGACATGTGTGTGTGTGTGTGTGTGTGTGTGTGTGTGTGTGTGGGTGTGGGTGGTGGTGGGAGACGTGGATGCATTTTAGACTAGATTAGTTTGTTATTATTTAGTGTGTTATTTATACTGAAGAAAGCGTGGCTGGAGGGAAAGTTGTGATATCATGTATTTGTGTTCAAGATTACTATGTATTATGGACACATTATGTACATATCTTTGTGTGTTCAGCTTATATATACTCCATAATGTATACGTTATATATAAAACCTTATTTTTCTTTTTATTGTAACATATTTTGCGGTGAAGTTAAGAGGAGAATCAGTAAAAAAATGTTCCGTAATTCGGTAGCAAGTAATTATAGTTATAAAAGAAACAATGTTGCAGGGAATTAGTGGTATTGCGGCGCCTAATGTGATGACAGTGTGGGAAAATACTAGAGTTAATATGAAGCCTTAAGATAGTAGCGAGAGATGAGATGAAGCCTTGTTCTTACAGTGTGCTAACCGTGCGATGTGAAGGAAGGAAGGTGACGGGCGGGTGGATGGCGGTGGGAATGTAGGACACGTGTTGAGATGAGATGCTGAGTGTAACATTTGTCCTTGTGATGAGAGAGAGAGAGAGAGAGAGAGAGAGAGAGAGAGAGAGAGAGAGAGAGAGAGAGAGAGAGAGAGAGAGACAGAGAGAGACAGAGAGACAGAGAGACTTGCAACATACAATTCATACCTTCGCTAATCATGAACATTGAAAACCAGACAGGAAGCTTGCTGATGATCCCTGCATTGACATTCCTCCATTGGTAGACATTAGGAACAAGTTTTTTCATCACTATTCTGCACCATCGTTGACACACACACACACACACATACCACGTGCTTCCGTTTCACTTCTGAGAGTAATTACAGACGTGTATCACAGCTCCAGGGTCAGGATCACCACCTTTAGTGAACAAGACGCCTCATGATGGAAGGTTAAGGATGAAATGTCTTGGGGATGAAAAAGTTTAAATCCCAAATACTTCTGAGAACAGTATTATTATTATTATTTTTTTTTCACTGATGATATAGAATTGACCTCAAAGAAAATCACACACAATGTTTCACCGCGATAGGAGGAGGACGAAAGAGAGGGAGTCGTTAACACTGCAGGGAAAACGTGTTCAATCCGCCCTGGAAGTAACCTTCAAGTCAATATTTAGAGAAAGTTCCGGCCGGAGCGGCAAAGAAATGGAAGAGTGGAGGAAGCAGGTCGAAGATCAGGAATTCAGGCGATTCTTAGGTAAAACCCCGCTACGTCCACACCAGGTGTTGACAAGTGTGGGTAACGCGGGGTCGATAGCGGCAAAATTCTGTTCACCTCTCTCATACTTTCACACTTTCCTCTGTTGGACAAACTCAAACAATAATCAGCATACAGTTGACGTCACAGAACAGCCTCCCGCAGCGCCAGACGGGGAGCATCTTAGCCAGGAGGGTAAAATAGAACATAAACATCAGATCATAAACACCAGAGTGAGGAGAAGAGACCTGCAGCGTGGAGGGAGGAGGGAGGAGGGAGGAGGGAGCGGGGATGACTGCACAGCGTGTGACGGATGCATGGGAAAGTTATCTCCCCTTGTCCACACACACACACACACACACACACACACACACACACACACACACACACACACACACACACACACACACACACACGACTGAAATGTGATCCACTAAATGGTAACATCAGCCCAGCATCATTCCACCCAAACCCAAAGACGCGTTGATTTCTTACAATTGTATGAGGTGCTTCTATGGGCCTCACCACCACCACCACCACCACCACCACCACCACCATCACCACCACCACCACCACCACCACCACCACCACCACCACCACCACCACCACCACCACCACCACCACCACCACCACCACCACCACCACCACCACAGTCTCTACTACAACCACTGGCCCATTTTCCCTCGGCCGCTGTGTGTTATCAAGTGTGAAAATACAGTTTGCAGAGTTCCCGCGTGGGAGTCAAGGCGGGAAGGGAAGGGAAGGGAAGGGACCCTCACCGTTGCTGTACTACGGAACACCCATACACACACACGGACGTACTGTAGCGTAGTGTTGCGTTGCGTTGCGTTGCGTAGTGTTGCGTTGCGTTGCGATGTCAAGACACCTCTCATACTAAACTGGACCTCCACCCCATGACTCTATTTCTCATACTGTCCTCTATACAGGGTTTGGCGAAAAGCGGGATATTTTCTTTTTAGGTATTTTTGTTTGCCCTTGGCCAGTATACCTTTTTAAATGTAAACAAAAACAAATAGATAAATAAAAAGTTATATGAACACATCAAGGGTGAAATGTGCTGTAAATACACATCAAAAAGTTACCGTAAGTCTTTTTTTTGTTGTTTTTTTGTAGAAGTACTTCCCAAAGAATGTGTGTGACCTTGAGGAAAGAATCTAAAGCGTTGCACTTTATGATACATGACGCTGACAGACAGACAGACAGACAGACAGACGCGAGGTGAGGTGAGGTGAGGTGCGCTTCTTGGCTAAAAAGAACACGGTATTTGGTCGTCACGGTAACAGCATCAGCGTCACGTCAGGTGCTTTCACGGTACTGGCGGTAACACCTGTCAGCTCACACACACACACACACACACACACACACACACACACACTTCCCCTTCCCCTTCCCCTTCCCCCCTCCCTCTTCCCTTCCCCTTCTCTTCCCATGTCAGCCTTCAGCGCGTGACTCTCATCTCGGTCACTCTGTCAGTCTAGTCCAACACCTTATATTCTGTCTGTCTCTCCCCGTCACTTAGTTTGACAGGCAGTTATCCTTCCTAACCTAACCTAACCTAACCTAGTAATAATGATAACCTAACATAATTCCTTCTCACTACCCTACACAACCCTTTCAATCTCATAATTAAAGATGGATGAGGTGACGTGAGGCTAGACGCTTGGTGATATAGGACTCGCGAAACACAATCCAAGTTGAGTCCCGCATAACTTTCACCCAAGAAGAGATGAGAGAACTTGAGAGCACCAATAGCAAGGGATAGGCAGGTTAGGGAGTGTTAGGTTGCAGGGAGCTGACAGGAAGAGTTAAAAGTGATGGATTTATTTAGCTATACCCTAAACACTCACTCTTCTACCCCAACCTACGTCATGTTACGGCCCAGCTGCGAAGAGATTAGTTCTTACGTGGCGTGTGTGACGGAGGAATCTTTTTTTTCTCTCCTAAGGTAATGAACATATATTTGAAGAAGCTCAGGTAATGTCCGATTTTCTATCTTAGGAGCGCAAGACTAAACAGTAAAGGTTGTTCTCTACACGCTCCACGGTGATCTAAGGGTAATAAGAGGGATTAAATCAATGTTATGTTGATCCCAGCTGTTGTTTGCCTGAGTTCCCCTTGAAGAAGTAGTAGCGGAAATAAGGAATAAGGAAATAAACTCATCTTCTTATATCTATATCTCCTTTCACCCCTTCTATCATTATTAGTATTTGTTTTCTTTTTTATATATAATTGTCAGGTTTGTTGCATCTTCGGAAGGAGTTTTAACGTTCAGCTTCTATTATTTTTTTTATAGTTATTGCTCTTTGTTCTAGATTGATTATAATTGTATGTTAGGTATATAAGCTGTTGGTTCTCAAGGTTTTCGTTTAGCCAGGTAGGTGAAGGCAGGAGTCTCTAACACACACACACACACACACACACACACACACACACACACACACACACACACACACACACACACACACACACACACTTCTATGCACGTCAGTAAACATAAGAGTTTATTTTCAAACATTTGTCTTATGTACACAGAAGAAATTGTACACACACACACACTTTTTTTTATTTTATTTATTTTTACATACATATATATACATTCATCTTGTTTTGTGTGCATCAATAAACACATATAAAGGGGATTGTAGAGTACCATTACCTAGAAAACTTTAAACTCTATGATTAAGATCCATATTATTTACCAACAAACATCCCGCACCATTCCTACAATTAAAACACGTCTTATTTTCCTTTTTTTCCCCCTTAAATTAATACTACAAGGAGTAAAAACGGTATGATAATTGGAGCGTGATGGTGGGTTGAGAGCGACCTCGCGTGCTCCTTGAGGCGTTTAAGATATCTGTATGTTTTTTTGGAGTTATTTTTATGTGCTGGACTCTGGAGGCCCATTTAATAATTGTTCACATCCCAGGGAACACTATTCACTCCTTCTCAACCTTCCTTCACTCCCTCTCTAAGTAGACCAACACCAGAGGGTCAAATGACGTGACTGGTGTGTGTCTTACCCTGAGTGATGGTAATGTTAGCTCCTGGTCTGGTCTGGTGCTGTCATGATGCCTTGTGTGTGTTAAGTGTTAAGTGTGTGTTAGGTGTGTTAAGTGCAGCTTCTTTATGTCTGTCAGCTGCCCCTCAAATGCGTGACTTAACAGCTGGTCCAGATTGAATTTGTACCATACCTCATTTGTTTTTCGTTGTGGCATTAGAGGGAGGGTATAAAAAACACACACGTACTTAAACACTAGTCCGTCCTTGGCCATAGTAAACACGATCCTTGGCAAGTAATAATAAGGTTGATAAGGTCAGATGAACACTCGTGGCTGTCTGATATCTCACTCGTGACGGATGTTTTTGTGTTACCTAAGTGCAGTTTTTAAGCAACAACAACTTTTCACCAACAAAACAAAACGTTGACATTTCTTACACGTAACTTCTTAATGGGATTCGATTTGACGTGGTTTGGAATTAACACTTTTTTTTACGTGTGTAGTGCAATGTTGCGCTTTTGGTCAAACATAAATTATCCTTATTTTTCACACTAATACAAATTACACAGTTCATATACCACATATTTTGAAATCAAGCTACAAAAACCCTATAATCAAGCTGGTTTCTAGTCATCAATCTCATCACAAGTACAATTTTTTATTAATCAGTTGGATAAAAAAGTGGAAATTGCATTGCTTGATCCCTTAATTAAAAGAAGTTGCATTGATTGATCCCTTAATTGAGTGCCCAGGTGCGTAAGGGGAGGAGGGGAGGCGACGCACACACCCACACACCTACACACACACACCTACACACCTACACACAGGCCTTCACGGCTCATGATTGACTTTGCTCGCTCCGTTGATTTAGTAGCGGCGTGTAACGGGCGAGGAAGGGAAGGCCAGCAGTGAAAGGGGCGGGAGTAGGGCAGCGGAGGAGGACTTGGGAATTAGGAAGTGATTGTGGTGTGGAAGGAAGGAAGGAGGAGGAGGAGGAAGAGGAGGGAATGATTAGTACCAGGGCAAGGCAAGGATACTGTGAACATACTGATAAAAAATATGGAGTGGACAGGTGTGTGTGTGTGTGTGTGTGTGGGTGTGTGTGTGTGTGTGGAACCTAACCTAACCTAACCTAACTGAACCCAGGCGAGGTATAGGAATGCAGACGAGACGCAAAATAATAGTTAATACATTAATTGAAGCGGAGAATGTATGTCAAGTTGTCAAGTTTGTATTAGTGAACGGTATTGGTGTTGCTGTGGTGGTGGTGGTGGTGGTGGTGGTGGTGTCTGACTGTGTTGACTTGTTTGCGTGGTGCTTGCCGCGGCCTACTCTGGTGTAGTAGTAGTAGTAGTAGTAGTGTTACCAGGCACGCACACACACGCACGCACGCACGCACGCAAGGTTGTTGATGTAATGGTGATGCTTGAATGAGTGGATGTAATGATCTCAGTCACGCCTTTGTCTTGTTATTTATTCATTATTATTATTATTATTATTATTAATATTGTTACTTTCATTCTTGCGTATACTGTCTCTACTCTCTATATGCTTGTGTTACCTGTGTGTGTGTGTGTGTGTGTGTGTGTGTGTGTGTGTGTGTGTGTGTGTGTGTGTGTGTGTCAATGCCTCTACAACAGACTTTCACATCCGCTCATCTTCCTACTGTACATACGTGGTCGGAAATCGTTATGAATCCCGCCGCCTGAACCGCATCTGAAATTCGTGATATGTGGCCGGAAATTTCAACTTAACTGCGCTCCGTGAACATGAGATTTGTGTAACTAAAAGGCTCCTGACAGCTGCCGCTCCACCCCGAACGCTCATCATTCACGGCTCAAGACCAAAGAAATGATAGGAAAAGATTAGGAGATGATTAACAAATTCTTACGGAAATATGTTGAAAAATATTCCTTTCAGTATCCAACGGAGATTTTGTTTCTTGTTGTAGTGACGTGTGTGTGTGTGTGTGTGTGTGTGTGTGTGTGTGTGTGTCCAGATGATATAAAGTTCTTCTTATGATTAAAATACTGTATTGTATCTATGATTTATCTTTGAAGTCTGTGTAGAAAATTGATTGTTTTTTACCTTAATAGAAATGCGTCTGATCGATGATGATTATTATTTGCCAGTTGAAATGACTGACTGAAGTGTAAATCCTGTGTACTTACGACTTAATGAAAGGAAATTGCGTGTAGTTTCTGATAGGGTTGGCGTGTGTGTGGTGTGTGTGTGTGTGTGTGTGTGTGTGTGTGTGTGTGTGTGTGTGTGTGTGTGTGTGTGTGACAGCAGCAGGCCGAGTGTGCATATCATTGCCAGTGATGGAAAGGTGAATCTGAACCCTAAGGATGTTTGAGCAAGCTGTTCCATTTGAATACTTTGCATCTGATTAAGTCTGTAGGACTCTGGTGACCAATTACTGTCTTGCCTCCTACCCTCCTTTATCTGTCTGTCTTCTTCTTCTTCTTCTTCTTCTTCTTCTTCTTCTTCTTACTATTATTATTATTATTATTATTATTATTATTATTGTTCTTGTTCGTGTTCGTGTTCGTGTTCTTGTTGTTCTTTTTATTAGTATTATTTTTCCTCTACCAAACACTAATTATTTTCACACTGCTGGCTTTTGTGCTAATCAATTTTTTCATGAATGTGTTTTTTTTCTTCTTTTTGCTACGGATGAAAGCAGTATTGGGTGGTATTAATGCACACTGGATCAGGACTCACGCTGAAATAACCTCACTCCCGCCTCACTCCCGCCTCACTCTGATTACATCCTGTGGGCGTAACTGATGTATGTATGTATGTATGTATGTATGTACGTATATGCATTCGTGTCAGGTAGAGAAACTTCAAAAATTACCTTAATCCCCAGTGTTAGAATGAGGTGTCTTATTAGTATCATCATCATCATCATCTTCATCATCATTATCACAGAAGCACGTGTTCAGAACGACCTCATTACATGTATGAGTCTCGTCCCGCATGAATTTCATTACTTCTATATATAAATCAGAAAGGTTGATGTACTCTACCTCTTCCTTTCACCCTTAAGAATGATACCACTGAGCTATCTATCAAAATATTCAGAGTTTATGATATTATTTACATCATAGTTAGTGTTAGGTTAGGTGCACAGGAGCTGCCTTGTGTAGGTCAACTCAACTGGCCTTTTGCAGCCTCCTTATTTTCTTTCTTATTTTCTTCTTATGTTCATGTCACTCTCTAACTAACTTCTCGGTCACTTCAGGAACCTCTAGGATATGGAATTATTTGATACTAAACAGGAATCTTGGAAATGCAACGTCAGCAAACGGGATTTTTTTTATTTTTTTTTACGTAATTTTGTTTGCCCTTGGCCAGTACCCTATCAATATAAAAAAAAAAAAAGTAGAAAAAAAAACTTATCGGTCACATCAGGACATAGAATTTGATATGATAACAGGAATCATGGAGATGCAACGTCAGCAAAGTCAGGACCTTCGCCTCACCTTGTCTTGTCTTGTCAGTCAGTCACATACCTTGTCAGCACCTCAAACCGGCCGGGGCAGGTTAACGAAAAGGTTGTGTTTACTCTGTTAGGTGAGAGAGGGGCCAGGAGGGAAGGTGGGAGGGAGGTGGTGATGGTGATGTCTTGATGTGGTTATGTGTTGATGTGGTGATGTGTTGATGTGGTGATGTATTGGTGTGGTGATGTTTTGATGTGGTGATCCCATCTTCCCCTTCCTTCTGCTGGTACTCAGAGGCTCCCGGTAAACACTGATCCGTCGTGAGAATATAGACAATCACACCTTGGCAGACAAATAGTGGAAATTGTCTCTTATTATTTATATAGGTATTTCTTATCGTCCATCCCTTGCCCAACCGAAATAAGGCTTGTTGATAACTGTTCCTGAAGTTTACCATGTCAAGTATTAGGATTCAAGTATAGTTCTTATTATATTCACTTTCTCTTGAAGAAGTAAAAGTGTGATCAGTGGAGGAGGAGGAGGAGGAAGAAGAGGAAAAGAAAGAGGAGGAGGAGAGGGTTCATCATTGAATCAAATTTTCGGATTGGAATATAAAAGTGAATTTAAAATAGAGAGAAAGACACTGACATTGTGGATGAAACAAAGTAAAAAGACAGAAAGAAGTGTGAAGGAGAGTTGAAAAGTGTGTAAGAGTCATGAAAGTGGGACTGGAAAAACAGGGAAGAAAATTGAAAGCGAAAAAAGGTACATAAAAAGCGTAATGTTTGTTTAAGCTGAGAGAGAGAGAGAGAGAGAGAGAGAGAGAGAGAGAGGAGAGAGAGAGAGAGAGAGAGAGAGAGAGATACGTTTGATTTATTTCTTGTTCAGTTCCGTAAACATAAATTTCTGACCGAATGCCACAACAAAACGATCATATATAAACCTTATACATTTAACTTAACTATTATATTACATGACCTTACCTTTCCTTTCCTTGGTTTTTTTTTTTTCTCAATGACTTTACAATTTTGCTAAAAAGAATATTGTGTTGAGGTCAAACATTCCCATAACCGGTGGAAGTACACAAGGAAAATGCGAGCGAGTCTTTCCCTTTCCCAGCAAACTACATCCCTTCCTTGTCTTGATCAGGTCAGGGTTAAGTGTTAGGTTAGGTTAGGTTAGGTTAGGTTGCTCACTAAGGACTGATGGACGAAAGGAAGAATTAGTTAGAAAATATACATGATACTCGTTTTAATCTATTAATTGAATGATTAACTAATGTGATATTTAGCTTCAATATACCTCACAAAATAAGTCTTCTATGTTATGGTGAATAAACTCGTGTCAAAATATGGACAGCCTCATTAGGTCTAGCAGGACTGTTGCTGTCTGTTCTTCCTTTGTACTCCTTTGTTCTCCTGCATCATGTAGTACTGGGTGAGAGGCTTTGTCTGGTCAAAGTCTCACCGTGCGCCTTGTCTTGAAGGGGACGAGGACGGAGAGGAATATTCATAGACTTACACGCAGGTTGAGGCTTGTCAAGAGGTGCATACAGTGACCTGACCGTTGAATGCGATCAAACCTCCGTTAAGAGAGTCAACATCGTACCCAGCATCAAGTACGAACAGAACAGTAACACTTTGCCTTATAGAGTATTCACATTGTATAACTGTCCTTGATGGTTTCAGGGACTTATAGTAATCTCTCTCTCTCTCTCTCTCTCTCTCTCTCTCTCTCTCTCTCTCTCTCTCTCTCTCTCTCTCTCTCTCTCTCTCTCTCTCTCTCTCTCTCTCTCTCTCTCTCTCTCTCTCTCTCTCTCTCTCTCTCTCTCTCTCACCTCCCGCATACCTTCCCGCACCTCCCACCTTTACGTCATAACTCACCCGCCCAGGTGCTCCAAGCGGCCTCAAGTAATTAACGTCTTAATTCAGGTTACGCTCTGCTAAGTATCTTCCCGCCAGCTTATCTCGTCTTTTTCTCTATTAACTGTACCGCCAGGTGTGTGCTCTGCCGGATTCTAGGTCAATGTTCGGCTGTAACTCGGAAAGAACTTAATACTTGTCTGGTTTTATTATGTTTATCAGATATACATGCAAAGAAAAATGCACTACTGAAGGAGAATGCAATATAATAAGAGAGTCAAGTGGAAAATTTGTATAATGCACAGTTTTTTAATACGTGAATTATGAATATTTATTTGATAACTCTCTGTGGATAGTTAGTTTGAAATGTTGCAAACGGTAAATACATCTATCATAATTCTCACGAGTTATATATATTTCCGAAGAGAACCACGATATCATATTACACAGGTTACAAGCACACCCAAGTCTTCTCCAGCACTGTGAAGCGTGGAAGACATCAACAACACCTAACACTCCTCCTCCTCCTCTCCCTCCCGCTCCGTCCTTCTGTCTATAACTTCTCAATTAAAAAGAAAGTGGAACCAAGCTTTGATTTAGCGAACACGATTAAGTTTTATTGACGTAATGTTCATCTCTCGTGCCGACTGTGATTTTGTGTTGAATTCGTCACTCCAACACACTCCAACACACGTAAACCTCACGCAATTTCAACGTCTGGGAAGCACAACCTTGAGCTTAACTTAATTGCTTTCGGTTGGAGTGACGGTGGGAGGGGGTGGCTCTAAGGGTTGGGATTGGGGTTGGGAGGGAGTCTAAGGGATGGGGTGAGGTGAGGTGGGTGGAAGGGGGTCTAAGGTGTTATACTCTGAGGTACAATTAAAGCTTCTAAGAACTTACGTACACACACACACACACGGTCATGATGCTGGGGGTGCTGGGTTGGTGCACACACACACAGACACACACACACATACACATACTAGGAAACAAGATAACGATAAAAGCACATGCATGATAAAATAACATAGAAAATAGATTATGATACATCAATAAGAAAATATATAATAAATAAAAAAATGAAAAGATCAGAAAAGATAGAAAACAAAATATAATAGAAATAATAGAAATATTGAAAAAAAAACGAAGAAAATTATTCCAAGTGTAAGTGAAGGAAAGACAGAGAGATCAAGACAAAGTTAGAGAGACAGAGAGAGACAATAGGACGAGAAACAATACATATGATAAGAGACAAGGAGAGACGTGTAGGGAGAGAGAGAGAGAGAGAGAGAGAGAGAGAGAGAGAGAGAGAGAGAGAGAGAGAAAGAGAGAGATAAGGAGAGAGAGAAAGGGAGGGAGGGAGTGTTGTGGTAGTGTATAGCAAGGAAGAATCCGTCTCACGCACACAATCAGACCGTTGGAGGCTCAGGTTGGGGATGAACCATTTAACTTGACTCACACACACACACACACACACACACACACACACACACACACACACACACACACACACACACACCACACACACACCCATACACACACACACACACACACACACACACACACACACACACACACACACGGAACAAAAATAAAAAATCAAATCGAAAAAATAAGAAAAACGGAAAAAAATATAAAAAAAAGAAAGAATGCCGCAATATTACTGGAAATGAGAGAGAGAGAGAGAGAGAGAGAGAGAGAGAGAGAGAGAGAGAGAGAGAGAGAGAGAGAGAGAGAGAGAGAGAGAGAGAGAGAGAGAGAGAGAGAGAACTAATGTCGTATTATTATTCTTTCTAAAATAACTTTGTACATACATCTTCGTTGACATTACGGTCTGGTTTTTTTTCTCTTCTTCATCTCTTCTTTCATATCTCACAAAAATATTCTCACGCGAAGCTCTTTTAAGTAACTAAGCAATGATATAAAGCACCACCACCACCACCACCACCACCACCACCACCACCACCACCACCACCACCACCACCACCATCCACCATCCACACAACGGTATCTCCCCCGGAATGAAAGAAAGACGGAAAGATAGACGTGTAAATACTGCATATTTATCTTCGGAAACAAGACATTCGTAAATAAAAGCAGAATAGTAGGTGTAGTGGGTCCGAATTTCACCAGAGAGCCGGACACACACACACACACACACACACACACATGCATTACTGAGGGTGTTTCTTAGGAGGCAAACAAGCAGTCTCGTCTCACCGCCGGACAACCATCAAATATAACCAAGGAAACACACAATGAGAGACCCGTTAGGAAGGTCGGGTTATGAATGTTGGGAAATATTTGTATCAAGTCACTATGTAAGGTTGGATATTGTGGTGAGTTTGTGTTTGTATGACAGGAAAAGGCGGGAGAAAGTATGTGTGTTCTTGTGTATGTGTGAGATTGAAAAGAAGAAAATAAAAGAGACAGAGAGAGAGAAGACAAGAATGAAAGATCTCCAACAATAGAAACAGAAAATATTATATGTAACGCAAAATAATATCTATTGAAACTTTAATAATGAAATTGAAGCTTTGACTTATTAATTAAACCAGATAACTTTCGTAACTTTCTCATCGAACTTATCCTGTCGCTTAATAAAGATGAACTGACTTAATAAAGATAATATAACGACCCTAAGAAAGGTATTAATGTTTTGTGAGTAGAGGGAAAAAAAGGGAACATTTTTATATAGTTATAAATTATGTGTTTTAGAATGTTTTTGTTGATAGACATTGAGTGGGGTGTGTGTGGGTGTGTGTGTGTGTGTGTGTGTGTGTGTGTGTGTGTGTGTGTGTGTGTGTGTGTGTGTGTGTGTGTGTGTGTGTGTCTATAACGAGTTGTATAATTTCATCATTCTTTTTGTATTCTTCCTCTTCTTTTTCTGTCATTCTCCTTCCTGTTTTTTCTTTCCTTCATTTCCTCATTCTTTCATGTTTTTCATTTGCAATTTAAAGCGGCAGTTTCACCTTCACTTGTTTGTCGTCATTGTCACCACCACACCTGCCACCCACCCACCTACCTGTAATCATGATCCTTCCCCACCTTTGCCACCACCACCACCACTACCACCACCACAACAACCTGCTCCTCTACACCTCCTCACCCCATCCTGTAAAATCTTCCCCTCACCTTGCCTTCCCTCACTGCACCTCCTCGTTCCTCCCATTGCCTACTTATGCCTCCCTCCTTGACAGTCCTCTATACCGTGTCGCCCTCTTCACCCCTTACCCTGTACCATCTTCACCTTGCCTTCCCTTCCCTCACTGCACCTCGTTCCTCCTCCTCCCAATGCCTCCTTGCCTCCCTCCTTCCCTCCCTCTCAGTCCTCTACACATTGTCGCCCTCCTCACCCCGCCACCCTCACCACCGTCACCTTAAGTTCACATTGGCTAAGATTTTGCAGGAAACGGGAAGGTGTGTGTGTGTGTGTGTGTGTGTGTGTGTGTGTGTGTGTGTGTGTGTGTGTGTGTGTGTGTGTGTGTGTGAATCTAGTTTCAGGACATATTTTGTTAAGTTAAACCAAGTGTTCTTAAAAAAAGTAAATAAATAAATAAAAAATAAAAAAAATGTTGAGACTTTGATCATTATTACCCCAACAAGAACATGAATCAAGATAGAAAATACAAATAAAATAGTAAAAAAAAAAGCATAATAAAAGATATGAAAAAAAATACTTCTTCTACAATACCAAGACAAACGAGCATCGCTTATTATCACTGTCGCCGGGAGGGTCGAGAGGGTCGTGTCGCGAGGCCAAACAGACACCACCCACCCACACACCACAACCCACCCATCCACCCACCCACCCACCCACCCACACACCCACCAGGCACGAGTTTGTGGCGAAAATGATAGAGTCGAGCTGCACGTGTCCTTTTCACCGCAGCTCGTGTCATGATTTACATACAAGACGAACGTGAGGGAGGAGGAGGAGGAGGAGGAGGAGGAGGAGGAGGAGGAGGAGGAGGAGGAAGAAGAATAATAGAAGAGAAGAAACGCACAGTACTAAAGAATGAAGATAGAGAATGTAGATAACGTGATAACAGATCTAGAAGAGAGAAAGTAGAGAAACGAATGGATAGATAGATATAATTAATGTTTAAAGAAGAGGCAAGGAAAGCGATAAATATACATAGACTATAGACTGCAAGGTTAAGAGTGTACGATAGGTGTGACAGAACGTGTGAAAAAAAAATCAAGCTACTATGAACTTGAATCAATGCAGGAAATCATGCGTGACGGTAGTTCGGTGATGTAAAGAGAGTCAGTCAGTGTTAGCACATAGCTATGAGAGGGTGGAGTAGGGAGGGAGAGGCTGCCTTAGGTACTACATGCATGGTAGGGTGGGGTGGCCTGTGTGTGTGTGTGTGTGTGTGTGTGTGTGTGTGTGCGTGTGCGTGAAGCAGCTCATGGCTCCTGCTCCTCTCTTACACCTGCACAAACTAACTAAGGTCGAGCGTGATGCTGTAATGAGAGAGAGAGAGAGAGAGAGAGAGAGAGAGAGAGAGAGAGAGAGAGAGAGAAAGAGAGAGAAAGAGAATAAGAATGAGATACAAAAAAAGCGAAAACTAGAGAAAAAGAGAACGAGAGATAGAGAAAAAAAGAAAGAAAAAGAGAGACTGGCTTTACTAAACGTTACAAAATAGAAGTCTTGAATTTTTTGGGCGTTGTGAATGGGTGAGAGGAGTGTCCAGGTGAATTGGGCGTGACTAGGTAAACGAGAAGAAAGGTGTGGTCAGGAAATAATGGGCGTAAGAGAGAGAGAGAGAGAGAGAGAAGGAATTGAAAGATTTGCTGTGTTATTTTTTGCATATTTAAATCACTTGCTAAGGTTTAGAAACACACACACACACACACACACACACACACACACACACACACACACACACACCACACACACACACACACACACACACACACACAACAAACAAACAAATAAGCAAATTAGCAGTTTTAAAAAAAACACAAATTCGCTCAGCCAAGCATTAAAAAAACACATTAAGAAAAAAAAATGTAAATAAACAAATAAACAAATACAAGAATACAAGTGGAAAAAAAATAGAAAGTTCATAAACACAAATTTTTTTTTTTTTCTCTCTCTCTCTCTCTCTCTCTCTCTCTCTCTCTCTCTCTCTCTCTCTCTCTCTCTCTCTCTCTCTCTCTCTCTCTCTCTCTCTCTCTCTCTCTCTCTCTCTCAATTACTCTTTTCGTTGTAGTTCCGCGTTCTTCACTTCCCTTAAACCAACAGACGGCAAGAGGTCGTTTGTTAACCCACACACACACACACACACACACACACACACACACACACACACACACACACACACACAGACACACAGACAGAGGTACTCAAACCATCTCCCTCTATCTCTAGTTTCAAGTGTATATCTCTAATTCTATACCCATTTATATCTCTCTCTCTCTCTCTCTCTCTCTCTCTCTCTCTCTCTCTCTCTCTCTCTCTCTCTCTCTCTCTCTCTCTCTCTCTCTCTCTTTCTCTCTCACACACGTGGTGGAAGGTAACGAGGCGAGGTGCTGCAGCCCCTCTTGTTTGTGTGACTCAAATATAATGTTAAACCTTAGCGCGGGTGGCTCACCTCTCCTTGCCTTGCCTGCCTCCCTGTCTTTCTGTATGTCTGCCTGTCTGTCTGGTTGGCTCGTGTCCTGTTCCCCTTCCTCTTCCTGCTTGGCTTCTTCTTCCTCTTCTTCTTCATCTTAATTTTAGTCTTCCTCCTCCTCCTCCTCCTCCTCCTCCTCCTCCTCCTCCTCCTCCTCCTCCTCCTCCTCCTCCTCCTCCTCCTCCTCCTCTTTCTCCTTTCCCCTCCATTCTGCCTTTCACTCGTCTCCACCTCTCCATTCATTCTTCCTCGTGTACATTCCTTGCCCTTTGCCTCCCTCCCTTCCTTCCTCCTTTCTTTAAATCCTTCCTTCCTTCCTTCCTTCCTTCCTTCCTCTTCAGCCCCTCCTCCCGAAAGTGACTTAAATAGATTCTGCATGAACAAGAAGAGAGAAGAACTAACTTTTTTTTCGGTTTTAAAATGTTTATTAGATATGTTAAGAGGTATATAGATTTTTCATATGAATTCTTGTAGTAGTAGTAGTAGTAGTAGTAGAAGTAGTAGCAGCAGCAGCAGTAGTAGTAGTAGTAGTAGCAGTAGTAGTAGTAGTAGTAGTAGTAGTAGTACATCAAAATCTACTATTACACATGCCACTCCCTATCAGTCACGAACTTATTTAGGAAGAAAGTTTTAGGTATAACCTCCTAACTTGTAACTTTCCAAACCTTTCTCTGCCGCGTGGACAAGAGGGAAGTAATAGAAGGAAGCATTGAAAGGGAAGGAAAAGAGGGAAGTATTAAGAGGGAAGGAAAGGAAGGAAGCATTGAGAGGGAAGTAATAGAAGGAAGTATTGAAAGGGAAGGAAGAGATGAATTGGAGTGTTGTGTTGTGTTGACTAGACGAAACACAGACAGGAACCGATCAATTTTTTTTTCCTCTTCTTCGCTTAGCTGATACTTGACTTTTCTCACGCCCTCGCTTTCCCTCACGCCCACGCTTACCCACGCTCACCCACGCTTACCCACGCTTACCTACGCTTACCTACACATCCTTGGCTTGCCTTACCCACGCTAGCAACCTAATTTACTTTTTTTTTCATTTTTTTTAGTTTAAGAAAGTTGTTATATATGTTAAAGAAAGTTTATTTACTATTTTTTTTTTCTCTGAACGGCCTCCTCCTTCCTTTCTCCCTTCCTTTTCCTTTTTCTTTTCTTTTTCTTTTTCTTTTATTTTCTCCCTTTCTTTTCCTTCCGCAGTTTTTGGCTTCACTTCCTTCCTGTCATTCATGCTATTTTCATTCTCTCATTTTTTTTTTTCTCTCTCTCTCTCTCTCTACCAATCTTCTTTTTACGAGGTTTTATTTATTTTTTTTATTGTTTCATTTCAACTTTATTGGTTGTTAGAAATGTAATGTGGTAATGTGTTCCTTCCTTGTGTGTGTGTGTGTGTGTGTGTGTGTGTGTGTGTGTGTGTGTGTGTGTGTGTGTGTGTGTGTGTTGCTTTCACTATGTTTTATTTATTTATTTTTTATTTCTGTTTTTTTAGGTTATATATGCACTCACGCACTCACTGTCTGTCTGTCTGTTTATCACGCACACACACATACATACATACATACATACACACAGCATTAATTACTCACTCACTAATTAATTTTTACTTCATAACCTCAATTAGTTTAATTATCTCTTCGTCATATTAATTTCCATCTTTTTTCTTCCCTACAACGAATCATTTATTTATTCATGACTTTATTGCTCATTATAAAAAAAAAAATACATTCTTACATTATATATCTTTTTATATATATTCATTTTTTTTTAATCTTGCGGCTCTAAGTACTTAATTGATTTTCATAATGATGCTAATTAACTAACTAAACTAACTCTCTAATTGGATGACTGACTAACATTACCATTAATCACATCCGGTTTTCACTCACCTTAGAAAATCAAGAGAAAAAAAAACCTAATGTATGAACAGAACACACACGCGAAAAAAAGGGGAAAAAAAATTACTATGTCATCCTCACACATATAATTAATCTAGATCTTTATCACACACACACACACACACACACACACACACACACACACACACACACACACACACACACACACACACACACACACACACACACACACTATGCATAATTAGGCCATCGAGCCATGCATACTAAACACAGACTTTCACTTCCCTTACATTCCCTCCGGCAGGAAAGTTGATCCTCCTGTGAGTGAGTGAGTGAGTGAGGGAGTGAGAGAGTGAGTGAGTGTGTGAATGAGTTAGTGAATAAGTAAGGGAACTAGTGAGTGAATTAGTGAGTGAGTGAGTGTATAAATGTATGAGTGAAGTCCTGTATCTCCTTCCTTCCTCCTTAGGTCTGTATGTATGTATGTTCCTTCCTAAGGGTTGATGCTCCCTCGGGCAGCCCTTCAGCGGAGCATTGCAAGGCAGGGATGAGGCAGATTGTGTTCACTGCCAATATTTGAGATGAGTCCTACCTGGTGCTTTTTTCAAGGGTGTGGCGAAGGAGGAGGAGAAGGAGAAGGAGAAGGAAGGAGAAGGAGAAGGAACAGGAGGAGGAGCAGGAGGGGGAGAAACAGGAGGAGGAGGAGGAGATAGTATTATTTGTGATGGAGGAGCTTGGAGTGTGTGTGTGTGTGTGTGTGTGTGTGTGTGTGTGTGTGTGTGTGTGTAATGGTGAGTACAAAGAACGTGATAGGAGCAAAGTGGACATTTATTTATTTTTTTATATTTTTCTTTAACCCAACACTTGAAGTAATTGTACAGTAGAAACCCCTTTACCGTAGCCTTTGACTCCCTTGTGTAGTACAGTAGTAGTAGTAGTAGTAATAGTAGTAGTAGTAGTAGTAGTAGTAGTAGTAGTAGTAGTAGTAGTAGCAGTAGTAGTAGTAGTAGTAATGGTGATTGTGATGAGCAGGAAAAGGAAATATATTGTTGAATTAAAAAGTGAGAAGAGAGAGAGAAAGAAATAGAGAAATGGAGATAAGAGATGTAGCAAGAAGAGAGAAGGAAGACAGAAAAACCTATTACGAAAGGAAGGGAAGAAAAGAAAGAAAAAGAAAGTAGAGTGACAGAGGAAGGAAGAAAATATTTATATCAAGAAGGAAAACCATTTAAACAAACCTGATTAGAAAGTAGGATAAGGAGGGAATAAAAACAAACTGGTAGTGAAAATTTCCCCTTCCTTGTCAGCCAGTCAGTGATGGGATGGTGGTGTTATTGAGGAAACATTGGTGTGTTTCCCCTCGTTGTGTGAAGGTCACGTTTCCTTCAGGTAAATCTTCCTCCTTCAGGTAACCAATTGACATCCAAGAAAGGTTAGGTTAGGAAGTGGTCTGGTTATTGGACTAAAGCTTGTGTTTGTGTGTGTGTGTGTGTGTGTGTGTGTGTGTGTGTGTGAGTGTGTGAGGGTAAAGGTGACACTTACATAACGTCTCATCATCAACATTTCTTGTCTCACTCAAACACGAGACATTAAAAAAAAACGAAAAAAAACCATGTCATTCCTACCCTTATCTTCCCTTGAGAGATAGTGAAAATTACAATTAACCTGCTTATTTAGGGGTCACGATCCTTTAAGGGCAAACTACACTGTACTAAAAACGACAACATAACATGCTTTCGTTTGTCTGCAAGAGGTTGAGGAGGAGAAGAGAAGGAGAGAGGAGGGAAGAGACGTTCTAAAGGAAGTACTAAATCTCTACTCAAGACAGACAATGAATACATCTCGAGTAACACAATGAACCTTCTAACACGCTTCGTACATAACTAAATAATGGTTCAGGAATAACTTTTCTATGCGTGAAGAAAGTGTAGAGGAAACGATGGTATTGAAGTTGTTTATGTATAGATAGATTACATGCATCACGTGGCCCTGGTCTTGGTTTTGCTCTTGTTGTGTTGATGCAATTGTTAGAAAGTTAAACGTGCTAGACATGACTGGATATTCTTTGTGTTTGATTTATTTGATTCCAACTGATGGCCTGAAACACGGCTGCTGGACGGCTTTCGTGCCCCTTATAGAATGTATGTGATAATGGTTCCTCACGACCTTCTCTTGGATGCTGCGACACGTGGCGGGAGTTATATATATATATTTATTTATACCAAAAAGACTGGTGCGGAAATATCTTGAGTATGAAATGTCTTCAGTACCAATCGCCTGAGTATCAAATGACCTGCACCAGACTGACTTCATGGCTGGAGTGAGATTCTGTGCAAATACAAAACCACTTCACAACTCCCTCGTGCAGGAAAGAACTACATACATACATACATACATACATACATACATACATATATAAAAAATAAAAAAAAGAAAGAATTAATATACTCAAAAATTAACTGAAGTGGATTAGAATAACACTCAAGAAACTCATTCACTCACTGAAAACTTAAAAGATTTGTAGGAGTTTATTTTACTCTTTTCTTAACTTGCTGACCACTCGGAGGGAGAATGAAAGAATAACATTACATAGCTTGAGGGAGTGAGTTTGAGAGTGAGTGAGGGTGGAGTGGGTGAAGGTGTGTATATATAGGTGGAGGTGGGAGGAGGAGGAGGAGGAGGAGGGAGTGGAGTGTTTGCTATCAAGTACCCAAACAGACCTTTTGAAACAGAATAAGATAAATTAAAGTTAAATATTCCTCACAATTATAACTTTTAGGTGAAACAGAGAGTGTGTGTGTGTGTGTGTGTGTGGGTGTGTGTGTGTGTCTAAAAGTAAAACAACAGGAAGTTATCTCCGCCATACATTTCTCTTTCTCTTTCTCTTTCTCTCTCTTCCTTTTTACTCTCCCTTCCACTCTCTCTCTCTCTCTCTCTCTCTCTCTCTCTCTCTCTCTCTCTCTCTCTCTCTCTCTCTCTCTCTCTCTCTCTCTCTCTCTCTCTCTCTCTCTCTCTCTCTCTCTAATTACTATGTATTCTTTTCTCTTTCTTTTTTTTCTTACACCTTGTCTTAATTTTTTTTTCTCTTCCCCACCTTGTCTTGTTGCCTTTCTGTCTGTCTGTCTGTTTGTCTGTCTGTTTATCTGTCTGTCTGTCTGTTTTTGTCTGTCTGGTGAGGTGTGTGTAGGGGGGAAGGGGGTAAGATTTCCTTGTTCGTGGGGGGGTGGGAGGAAATTAGGTGAAAAAAAGGGGTGGATGGAGTAAGTGATGAATGGAGGAAGAAGCATATAGAGCGAGGGATGAAACGCACCGTGAACCCCCCCCCCTTCCCCCCCCAATAAGCCCCACCCTAAAAAAAAAAAAGAGAAAGAGAAAGAGAGGGAGAATAATGAAGCGAATAGTGAATGTTTGAAAGTTGAAACAGTTCCGTGCTACCATCATTAACATAAAACAAACAAAAAACTCTCTCTCTCTCTCTCTCTCTCTCTCTCTCTCTCTCTCTCTCTCTCTCTCTCTCTCTCTCTCTCTCTCTCTCTCTCTCTCTCTCTCTCTCTCTCTCTCACGCATCGCTTTTCCCTCCCTCCCTCCCTCCCTCCCTTCCTTTCACTCTAGCCACCCACACCTTTGTTAATGAATCATCTACCGTACACTCACTTCAACACAACACAGCACTAAGTTTCTCTAACTATTGGATCTCATACTTTCTTGTTGGTTTCTTTTTCAACTAGTCTGAGAGGAGGAGGAGGAGGAGGAGGAGGAGGAAAAAGGAGGTGGGTTCAGATGGATGCCAGGGCCTTAGGGAGGTATATGTAGCAGGTGGAGATATATTCTTTACGGATGTGAGTGTTTACTAAGGCTCTAGCTATCTCCTGAGGCTGTAGTAGTAGAAACATGATGCTCTCCTCTGTAGACTGACTGTGTAGATGACTTAGCTACATCCTAGGTTGACTGTAGCAGTGTAAATGTTAGTAAATATGTAGGGAAGGTACAGGAGCTGCCTTGTGTAGGTTAACTGGCCTTTTGCAGCTTCCTTATGTTCTTATGTACTTATGTATGCCTGTGTTTGACTCCCACTGAGGTTAATTTAGACATTATTGCTATTATTTTTACCGTTAGAGGTCAAGGGAAGAGGTTGTGTTATGCAAGAAAAGTTTAAACATGATAGAGTTTTGCAAAAGGTTATCAGTACCCAAGGAAGGAAAAAGGAAAAAAAACTAGTCATATAGGATAGAAAAAGTTAATAAATCTCTAACAATTTGTGTTGTAATAGACTTAACAACTTCTGTCATACGAAAATACAGGGTTGACGTAATTGTTTGAGGTTGAAAATTACGTTATCAAATAGTTTTTGTGAATGTTCTCCTTTCCTCCTCCTCCTCCTCCTCCTCCTCCTCCTCCTCCTCCTCCTCCTCCTCCTCCTCCTCCTCCTCCTCCTCTTCCTCGTCCTCGTCACGCTAAGGTCAACACTGATAACAAGGATAATTGACTTCAAGTTCTGAATAAATTTTGCTCATCTTCTTTGCGGATTGTTAGTGAAGTTGATGATTGGAATTACATTATTTGCAGGTGAAAGTATTAAGGTTAAGGGTGGAGGTGGGTGGAGGGGTGACTTTTTTTGGGTGGTGGATTAAAGAGGACGATTGTGGTAATAGTTCTTGCGGTGAGGAGATATTTTGCTCTCACTCTCATTCTCTCACTCTCATTCTCTCTCTCTCTCTCTCTCTCTGACTCCACACTCACTCTTTTGTAATGTTATCTCTTATACTCACTCTCTCTCTCTCTCTTTCTATCTATTTATCTATCGCTTCTTGATCCTCATTTTCACTCTTCTTCACTCTCACACTCACTCTCAGTCGTTCTTTCCTTCACTCTCATAACCTCATATTCAATTTAACGCATGTCTTATCAATCCATCAAGCCCTCGCTCCTTGCACTCATAAACTCACTTCACTTCCTCAGTTTACTCTCACTAGCTCATCTCATCTCATCTCCGCCTCTTCCTGTGCCCCCCTCCACTCACACACACATACACTCTCACCTGCTCTCACTCCTACTCGCTCAACCTTACGTAGCGGGATAAGACAATGTGTAAGCGATGGATGGAACGCGAGGGTCGACAACCTTGACTCCCGCAGCGCTAAGAATATAAGAGGAGGAAAAAAATAAGGGCTGTTGACGTAGCCTCTGTCTCTTCTGTGTCCATAAGGTAGGGTAGCTGGGACCTCCTCGGATTAACGTGTAGGTAGCTTAGAGAGGCTTAAAGGAGGTGAATGAAGCTAAGAAATGCAAATGTTATGATTAGAATGTAAGAAGAGGGAACAATAAGGGTTGTTGATGTAGCCTTTACCTCGCCTGTGACTGAGCGGCGTCTATAAGGTAGCTTGGAGAGGCTTCAAGGAGGTAAAGTAGGGTGATAAATTGCGGGATTTTTTTTTTAGTAGTTGTGTTGTCCCTTAGCCAGTACCTTATTAATGAAAATAAAAAATAATAATAATAAAAAGAAAATGTACTTGTTATGATTGGTATAATGTGAACGATATGCTGTACTTGTTATTCTCTCTCAAGGTTTAGTTAAAGGAAGACCTGGAAGTTATAAGAAAAAATTGATTTGAAGAGAAAGAAAGAATAATAGTCAGAATTGGCATCTCACTTTGGACTGTGTAAATATATATAGTGTGACAGACGGTGATATCTTGCTCATAGGAAAGATACAGTGTGTGTGTGTGTGTGTGTGTGTGTGTGTGTGTGTGTGTGTGTGTGTGTGTATGTGTGTGTGTAGTTTTACTTACATGAAAGACATCCCTTCAACGACTGGAAGAAGAAGAAGAAGGACAGTCGTTTTGAAGAGGAAGAGAAACACACACACACACACACACACACACACACACACACACACACACACACACACACACACACACACCAACAACAACAAAAGAGAGAGAGAGAGCCTCGTGCATATGTTTAGGAGACAGACAGACAGACAGACCGACGGATAGACATACATATGACCTTGTCCATACTAAGTAGAGCAGGATGAACTACGCTTCCAGACCCGCTATGTCCACAGTGGCATCTGGCAGGAGGAGGAGGAGGAGGAGGAGGAGGATTGACGAAGAAAAGGAAGGGAAAGGAAGGGAAGGGAAAAGGAAGGAAAGAGGAGACATTAAGTGTTTGTAAGGAGAGAGGGTTGTGTTGTCTTGAAGGAGGGAGGAGGGATGTTGTCTTGAAGGGGGGGGGGAGGTAAAGCGGCGGATGAACACTATGAGAACTGGACCGCATTGCTTCTCTTTTTGTTACTTTCTCTCCTCCTCTTCCTCCTCCTCCCCTTCTTCCTCCTCCTCCTCCTCCTCCTCCTCCTCCTCCTCCTCCTCCTCCTCCCTTCACTTCCTGTCGGCCACTCTCCATTCAGGGTCAGTTTGTTATCGTGTCGTATCTGTGTGTGTGTGTGTGTGTGTGTGTGTGTGTGTGTGTGGAGGTTCATTGCATAGGCTGTAGAGTTTCTTTTTTTGTTTACGTTCATTGTGCATCTCTCTCTCTCTCTCTCTCTCTCTCTCTCTCTCTCTCTCTCTCTCTCTCTCTCTCTCTCTCTCTCTCTCTCTCTCTCTCTCTCTCTCTCTCTCTCTCTCTCTCTCTCTCTCTCTCTCTCTCTCTCTCTCAGTAATACAATAGCTACTGCATCATATAATGGCAGGTATGTGGGTGAATATATCAATACTAATGATAACTTGATAGGTAGAGACACACACAAATATACTGAGGTAATGATGCGAGGGAAGACTTCATTAAATATAGATTCTTTGTACTGTATGTATTGAATTTATAAAGACAACGGGATTAAAGTAGTTTTTTTATTAGTTTTATTTTTCATGTGGGTATTTTTGGCATTAATTTTATAGTCAAATGGAACTAAGATGAAAATTTTTCCTTCTTCTTTCTAATAATTAATTCACAACCTTTCAATTTTCAACCCAAACATCTTAACACAACATAAATAGATAAATAAATCAGTACATTCACCTTATAACAAAAAATCATCAGCGTAAAACAATCAGTCAGTCAGTTAGTCATTCACCTTAAGCTTAACAGTGTGTGAGAGTGTGAGTGCGTGAGTGAGTGAGTGAGTGAGTGTGTGAGTGAGTGAGTGAGTGAGTGTGTGTGTGTGAATAAGTGAAACAACCATTATATACATTACTTCCAGCGTTAACCTAACCTAACCTAACCTAACCTAAGACAGCAAAGAGTCCCGTGCAACCAACACTGTCTCTCTCTCAAGGTCGCACCCGTCCCGCTCTTCTATATATACACTCACAGTCGTCCCTATAGCTGGGTCATCAGGTTCCTACTATATCTCCGTGGACTTAGGGCTATTGATGGGTTTGCTAAGGGGCAGAGATACACTTCCTGCAGCAGCCAGACAACAGCAAGTACCGGAGGAGCTGCTGGTGAGGCTACGGTGTTTGGGTCTTAGTAATCGCGGGTCTTTCGTTCAGGTCTTGCGGTATCGAGTGGTTTGTTGACTCGTAGTTTTTTGCATCTCACTTTCCCGTCACACATCATTGATTCGAGGAGGAAATTAAGCTCAAGTGTCAATACCGGTGCAGTGAAATGACCTGCTGCCCCTCACGTCATGGTGGGGAAGGAGGGGAAGGAAGGGGGAAGGAGGGGAAGGTGTGAGGGTCTGAGGGAGGGTGGTAAGGAAACTACTAAAAGCAAAAGTTACTGATTGCTCCCATCTTCCTGTCTGCTTAAGGAGGAAGAAGTAGAAGTGAGGGTCGGGTGTAGGTGCTGACGGAGAAAGTAATGATATAAGAGTACTATGTGAAGCTTGATTTCAATGATACGTGAAGCAGAACAGGTGCGACAGGTGAAGCAATTAAAAGTGAAATTATATATACATACGTATGCTTAATGAGGTGAATCATGTGTATGTATAGAGGGAATACAATGGGAAGGTAAATTTAAATGAGTGAAATGACAGATAATAGAATGTATGCATATTATATGAGGTTTAATTTAGTTCATGGTTGTATTATTTTTTCTCTCTCTCTTCCTCTTCCTCTTCATATATTTTCATTTCAACGTGTGGTGAAAGTGAACTTGAATATAACATTTACATATAATACAGGAACAGGAAAACATTATTACAAAAAAATTTATTTAGGTGAATTTATAATAATCAGCGTTGGTCACTATTTTTTTTTCGCTTCCAGACAGTATTTTTTATAAGTAGCAGTACTACAATTAATAATCTACTTTGTTTATCTATTAATCTATTTCATTAATTACTTAGTGACGATAGATATTTGCAAGTAATGTCTGTATCGCAATTTAACTTGAGAGAGAGAATGAGAGAGAGAGAAAAAAAAAAGAGAAAGAAAGAATATTCAGCTGGACATAAGTAATAGAACATACACATTAACAGTTATTTTTGCATTTCATTAACGGCTTGTCTTACTTACAATCACCAACATGTTATCCTCTTTACCGTACCAAGGACTGTTAACACGTCGATCAAGTAGAGGAGGAGGAGGAGGAGGAGAAATTATTGAGGCGTGACGTGGGTATATAACAGCGGTGACGTACATAACATAACATTATATATATAACTATACCATCTGCCCTTAAGTACGTACAGCAGCTCGTGCCTTCAGTGTGTGTATACGTAATGCATAACGGCGTGCACACACACACACACACCACACACACACACACACACACACACACACACACACACTCCTAGCCTAGGTGATGGTTTTCTCTATAGTGTAGTAAGGAGGGAGAGGGAGGGAATGAGTCACCTCGTGTTTCATGCAAGTCAGTGGTGGTCCTGAGAGAAGAAGAAGATTGTACTAGTGTCTACTGTAAAAAAAACTTGTTGTTATTAATATATCCGTGAATAAGTTATAAGATTAAGACTCTTTACTGCACTGTTCCTTCTCTGTTTAGTATCGTGAGTATTTCCAAACCTGAAGAATACATTTCCACGAAGAAAACGAGAGGTGTTCTGTTGCTGAGACTTCAATATACTTTAAGGAGCTTCATGTACTTCTTTGACAACTTAACGCGAGGCTCACCTTCAGCTCACACCTGTCTGCTCACTACACCTTCATCACCACGCCTCCTCATAACACCACACGCCTGCCATTACTTCTTTAATACCTATTCTAATCTTAGTGTTTACACGCCCACCTCTCATCTCCTCTCCTGTTACTCACATCTTCTTCCTGTTACTCCCTCCTGTTGTTTGTCATCGCGTGGTACCAAGTCTGCCATGATTATCCGTTAACTCATTAATTCCTCATGATTTCTAACACCTGGTCCCTCCTCCCTCTTTCACCTCCTTCCCTTCCGCAGCGTGGCGTGTTGATTCTCTCCTCACGCGGGTAACTGTATGCTAAGTGAGACGCCTCCCTACCCTTCCCTCACCTCACCCGTCTCGATTAGCAAATTCATCGCTGGATAATTTGTATGCAATGCTATAGGAGTTTGCATTTAGGTTTTAGGTTTGAATTAAGTTTATTATATGATACGTTTTTGTAGGTTTGGTTTTGATAGTCTAAGTTTTTTTTTTTATTGTTTTTATGTTAATGTTTATGTATACAATATGTTGCATCGTGTATATATTATCTGTCTCTCTTCTAGTGTTTGTGTTGCTCATCTTGCATCTGTCTGGGAACTAACTGTGCCTGTGTATGTGTGTGTGTGTGTGTGTGTGTGTGTGTGTGTGTGTGTGTGTGTGTGTGTGTGTGTGTGTGTGTGTGTTTGTCACCCAGCGGCCTTCAGTGGTCAAAAGGGCGTTCGCGTGTCCCATCCTCCCCTCGACTAAGTGCATTTTATTTATTTTTTATTTATTTATATATTTATTTTATCTTGACCTATTACTTATACTTACTTGGTTATCACTTATACAGAGCGCGCGTAACAACATGGTGAGTGTGTTGACAATAATTCTTAGTTGGTGTTTTATTTGTTATACCAATTTTAGGAAGAGTGTTTTGTGTGTGTGTTTGTTTATGGTAATAAGTCGAGGTGTGACCATGATGTGCAAGATGACACAGTAATGATAAAAGGTGAAGGTATTACAGTGTAGTTGTTAAGCATTGTATTCCCACTCCAGCGGGTGTAGTGTAGTGGTGCACAGTGGACTCACCTGTGCACCACTAACCTAACCTAACCTAACCCGCGCACCACTACACCCTGCTGAGAGATGTAGGAGGTGATATGTCGTCCCACAGAGTCGTGTTGATCCTTACCTGGTCATGGTCGTGTCGTGTGTCGTCCTCGGAAGGCGCGCTGATCCACAGGGCAACCCACTCTCTTTCTCTCTTTATATTTCTCTCTCCAACACCTTTTCTTATTCTGGTACAAGCACAACACTTCCGCAACGAGGCTTCTTTCTTTTCTTCTACGGTGTGGTAACTTGAGGGTCCAGGTGGCGGCGTGAAGCACTTCGTACACTCGCTGGAGTTTACGTTTGTTCTGTGCTTCTGATGAGCTTGAGTTACACACTGGAACGATTATATTCTATCAGACAGACGGACGGACGGGGAGTATTTCACCTGCACTTACAAGGAAGATTTTTTTCACGATTTATATTATTAATTCTTTACGCAGACTTGTTAATCGCTGTGACATGAGCTAATGATTACTATTTCTTGGGATCTTATCAATAATTGCGTTATTTAAGTCGTTACAATGTGTTATAGTTATTTTCTCAGTACGATTGTTATAGGTGATAATTAAACTATCTGCGGTGTCCAGTATGGGATTGGACTCGCTCAGCTGGCAAGGAATGGCAGCAGCGACGTCTGAGAGCAGCGGCGTCGCAGGGAGTGTGAACGCTTAGGCGGCGCAGCGGAGAGTGAGGCTCAGAGGGTCTGGCGGGAGGTATATACTGTGTCTGTCTGGCCCGAAGACTGACTCTAACTCCCTCCCGCACTCTCTCCCCCGCACGCCTCTCTGGCACCCTTATCTCGTGTCTGTATCTATGTTGGAGTTGAGAATTTTCTTATATTATTCTTGAAATACTCTGGCAATGTTCAGTAACTCTTTGTTTTTCATTAGTTCAGCTTGATCGTCATAAAAAAAATAAATAAATAAAAAAAAATAAAAAACCTTGTAGACATGAAGAATTGAACTGACTTATTGTACTTCTCTAATCTATGTTGAAGTTATTATTATGCAAAGTGTTATGCACATAGTCATACCCTTTAGTGTGTGTGTGTGTGTGTGTGTGTGTGTGTGTGTGTGTGTGTGTGTGTGTGTGTGTGTGTGTGTGTGTGTGTTAGATAGTGACTCTCTCTGCAAGGTAACGAGGCTGCATCTTGTGTGTTAGTTTGTCCCCAGTAGAACACCGACACACCAGCTTCCTGTTTACTTTACTTTCCCTTACTCCTCTCTCTCTCTCTCTCTCTCTCTCTCTCTCTCTCTCTCTCTCTCTCTCTCTCTCTCTCTCTCTCTCTCTCTCTCTCTCTCTCTCTCTCTCTCTCTCTCCTCCTCTACCCTCACTTACCAGTAGAAACAGTCTTGGCCAGAGTGCTTCCTCCCTCCACGTGTGAGTGTGAGTGTGTGTGTGTGTGTGTGTGTGTGTGTGTGTGTGTGTGTGTGTGTGTGTGTGTGTGTGTATTTAAACTTCTTTGATATAATTATTAAAGTATGTGGTAAAAGAGTAGACTAAGGTTCCATATAAGGACGGGGCAGTGTCAGGTGGCGAGGCTCTGATGTGATGATACAGCGTGGTGTGGCCTCGACTTCCCCTAGAGGCGCCACGCCGGCTGGGAGGAGCTGCCGGCCGTTCTAGCGCTCCTACGGAAGACTGAACAAATTTGAGGTTAATACTCATGGTGATTTTAACTTGAATGAAGAGCTTTTAATTTTTTTTTATATACATTAATAACAGTTCTTAATAATGTTATTCATGGTTGATATTCCTATGTTCTTATCTTCTTCTAATTAATCTTCAATCTTCCTCCACAAAAAAAAAATATTATAGTAGTAGTGTAGCTAAACAGACAGCCTCGTTAGGTCCAGTAGGAATGTTGATGTCTGTTCTTCCTTTGTACATTGATTCCCTCCGCGAGTCTCATCCTAGGATCTCATGTGTCTGATTGGGTTGAGGGAACGTAAAGTAAAGTAAAGTAAAGACGAGAGGCGCCTAGGAGTGAATGAGGCAGAGGAGAGGGTGTCTGGAGGGACTTGAGGTAAACAGTGTGACGAAGGAAGGGTCTTTGAAGGGCCAATAGGTGTAGGATTAGGTGGGGAAGAAGATGAGATTACATGCCACGTGAAAATGAAAGTAAATGTGTGTGTGTGTAGTTTGTTAGTGAAAATTCTGGTTATTCATTATCAGAAGAATTTTTTGGTTTATTTTTCTTGTTATATGTTTAGTTTAGTTATATTTAGTGCTGATTTATAAGGATAGTGAAAAAAAACCATTGTATATTTAGGAAGTTATAGATGTAATGAAGAATATTTGTATAAGTGAGATTAACTAATTGAAAAAAGATTGTTGGAAGATATATATAATTAAAGCTTCATAATTATAAACACTTAGAAAAAATATTAACTTAGAGGAATGTGATATAAGATAAATGAGTCGTCTTATTTAATTAATGAACACTCGTAAGTAAGAGTGAAAGTTTTATTATAAGAAAAAGTACTACGTGTGTGTGTGTGTGTGTGTGTGTGTGTGTGTGTGTGTGTGTGTGTGTGTGTGTGTGAGTGAATGGTGGCTGGAAGGAGATGTAATTACTATGATACCTTTCACTTGATGTAGGTAAGTTTTATGGAGCGTGGACGTGAGGGTGGAGGAGGAGGAGGAGGAGGAGGAGGTGTGTTATAGAGATGAGACCCGCCCCACCCCACCCCCGCCCCGTCTCGTGATCGCTTCCCACGCCGTCCACAATTCCTATAGGCCTTTCACTACGTTGGCGGCAGTTTTTACTTCGAGTGTAACAAATAAAAAGATTAATTAAACTCATAAATCTGATCGAAAGAAATATGATAGAAACTCCTCCTTCTCCTCCTCCTCTTCCTCTTCTTCGTCATATAAGTATTTAGTGTAGAAAGTTGTGTTGTGTTGTGTCTCGTGAGGTGGTGATTGTAATGATGATAATGATGATGATGATAATAATAATAATAATAATAATAATAATAGTAATAATAATAATAATAATAATAATAATACTTCAACAACAACTACTACTACTACTACTACTACTACATTCTTCCTTTGATTCTAACTTAACCATTTCGTGTCTATTGCGTGATCACCGTACAGAAAATGGTTATATATTTACAATGTCTTTTTTTTCCCTTAAATTACCTACCCCTTTTCCCTTCATCTCTTAGTATATCTTCCTCAACTATTATTATTGTTATTATATTATCGTGGCATTAGCAGATTAACACCAAGGAGTATAAGAGAGCAACAGTACTCTCCTCTCCTCTCCTCTCCTCTCCTCTCCTCTCCTCTCACGTTAGCAACCACACCTTCCCTTCTCCCCCTCCATAGCCACAGCAAATCACTGAGAACACACTGATCCAATTCCCAAGAGAGGAACAATTAACAGCAAAACCTGAACAAATCATCAACAGACACAGTTACTCACATCCCAACCAGTATAGATGAAACACGAACACGAAGCAACATTTTTTCACTTCCCACGATAAAAGGGGAGAGGTGAGGCGAGGATGATAGGTAGCTGCACTTTTTCACAACATAAGGATGAGTGGAATCTTGCTTAAACCTCTTCTGTGTTATTCTGTCTCGCTGCTGACACACTGACTGGACTTGACTGTTACCGGTTAACTGTGGGAAAAAGGGTTGGTGTTGAGTGTTGTCTTACGTGGTGTTGATCTTATAATGCATTGGTGTTGGTGGCAGGAAGTAGTGTAGTGTTGTAGATATATTGTCGTTGAAGGGTTGTATAGAATAGTAGACTCTTGCTGAAAGGTAATTTAGAGGTGTGTGTTCAGTGATGTTATGAGATTGTTTGAGAGAATTTATGGATTGTGAAGGAGAACAGGTGTGTGTGTGTGTGTGTGTGTGTGTGTGTGTGTGTGTGTGTGTGTGTGTGTGTGTGTGTGTGTGTGTTTCCCTATCAGAGCGGCACGCCCCTTCATCCCTCCCCTTTTGGTATGGTAATGAATCAGGCACCGTAACACACACACACACACACACACACACACACACACACACACACACACACACACACTAATACGTCACCCTAGACAGCACCCACAAAATACACTACCCACCCATACACGTGCAAATATTTACTCATCAAATCTTGCGTGTACTCTCTCCTTTTCAACGCTTGTGTTGTTATACTCTTTAACTAACAAGGACGAAGCCGCCGCTCACCTGAGAGAGAGAGAGAGAGAGAGAGAGAGAGAGAGAGAGAGAGAGAGTTCTAATGTTCTTGATTGAAAGGCTCGCTGTTATAATGTAGCCATATTTTTTTTTTAATGTCTTAATAATAGAGTCCAGTATAATACATCTTGTCTTGGTGCTACTGCGAATACAACAGCTAGGTAGTGTATGTTTTATCTATATTCTTTAAAGGTTTAATCTATACTCATACACTCGACTACTGGTTACAATAGCTTCCCCTTCAATATAATTTTCTTTCTCAGATATTTGTCAAAGAAAACTTTCACATTTAGTAGTAACATTGTCTATTAACTCAGAAGGTAAATGTTAACTTCTATATATTTATCTATAATTTTGTAATGCCTCGTTCATTCGTCTATTAAAAGGATGGATACAGCAGAAAGAGCCTCCATTTCTCCCTATCCAAACACTCCCTCCTTGCTAGTTCAATCCTTCCTCTCCTCCTAGGACCCTCAATCTATCCTTCCATCTTACAACTGGCCTTCCTCTCCTCCTAGGACCCTCAATCTATCCTTCCATCTTACAACTGGCCTTCCTCTCCTCCTAGGACCCTCAATCTATCCTTCCATCTTATGACTAGCCTTTCTCTCCTCCTAGGACCCACAAATTCACTCACATACACTTTCTCCACAAACTCTTCACTCTTCTTTCTCTCAATATGAACAAACTACCTCATAATAGTTTTTTTTATCGCCCATTCCACTACGCCACACTTCACTCCATTTGCAGAAAGTCCCCTTGCCACACCTTTCATACACACTTTCTTTGCTCTCACCCTCCCATCTTGTCACGCCACATGCTCCTCTCAGGTAAACTCATTTCCACACCCCACACACACACACACACACACACACACACATTCTCTTGTCTGCTGTGCCCTATTCTATGTCTTATTCCAAGTCTCTGATCCATACGTCAGTGTTAATAGATATACTCGAATACAGATTGAGTTAGTTACCTGTGATTGCACTGTATCTATACTTACCTGTGATGCTGCTGTAGTGTTTGTGATCTGAATGCATTGTGTTGCTGGATAATCTTGGTTCATCTGTATTCTTTTTTTTTTATGTTGTGTTACTCTTGTATATATGTGTGTGTGTGTGTGTGTGTGTGTGGTATGAATGTACAAGTGTATGTGTTCGTTTTGTTTCTTTGCTTCTTTGTCTCCTCACTCTCTTCCTGTTTCTTTGTATCTGATTGTCTGTGTGCATGTGTGTGTGTGTGTGTGTGGGTGTGTATGGAGTTTTTATTTTTTTATGTGTACGTGTGTGTCATTTTTTACGTACACAACATGGGATAAAGACAAAAAGAAAAAAAAAAGAAGACTGAGAAAGCACTTTTATTACAACAATCATCATGTCACCGCAACGTAGGAAATCTGTGCATATTCATCGTTTTTTTTTATACCTGAAATGTATTTATGTATTTATTTATATATATATATATATATATATAGAGATATCGAAAATGTATAAAAACGGTAATTAAAATCCTGCAAAAAACGTCTGTTGTTCTGTTTTTAAGATTACAAAAACGTTTATTTTTATTCATTATTATCTTTGTGTTTCCTGTAATTCCATCGTGTTATTTATTTATTATTGCTTGTAACATATATACAAATACAAATATTCTCATGTAGTTAACCTGTATTTCTGTATACTATTTTTTTTCTTCTCTCTCTCCCTTTCTTTCTTGTCATGTATTTTAATTGCTTGTAACATATATACAAATACAAATACTCTCATGTAGTTAACTTGTATTTTTGTGTAATATTTTTTCTTCTCTCTCTCTCTCTCTCTTTCTTTCTTCGTCATGTATATTTTATTTTATTGACTCACACACATTAGCTGGTCAACCTTTTTTTATATTATATTATTTAATTTAATTTATTTGATCTATTATTACAGTTGTTATTCATGTATTTATTTCTCGTTTTCTTCTTCATCTGATGGGTTTCCGGGGTTACAATTATAATTATTTTTTATTTTTATTTCGTGTTCATTACCTGTGTTGTTAATTAATCAATTGTTACCTGTCGCCCTTAACACCTGTCGCCTGAGGTTCCATTCTTGCTTTGGTGGAAAGAGGAATAATTTTACCTGTTAAAGGGTTAATTGATATCATGGGGGGGTGGGGGGAGGTAGGGGTAAGGGGGGGTTGCCATCGTTACTAATTATTAATGATCGAAAAGTGGATTGGTGTGTGTGTGTGTGTGTGTGTGTGTGTGTGTGTGTGTGTGTGTGTGTGTGTGTGTGTGTGTGTGTCCGTTCTGAAAATCGTACGGTACGCGAGGTATTAAAAAATATAAATAAAACCAAAGAAACCAGTATAAAAAAATAATTACCACATTTAATTAATGAAGAAAAAAATCATTCTCTTCACTTAACTTCAAAACATAAAATACAACACATATAAAAACAAAAATAATAATAATAATAATAATAATAATAAATCTACAACGTAAATTAAGGTTCTACTATACAAGACTTAACACAATATAAACTTAATAATAAAAAAGCTTAAACAATAATGATGAGTTTGTAGGATGAGGTATGGAGGCACCTTCACCTCCCTTCCTTCCTTCCTTCCTTCCTTCCTGATGCAGCAGAAGGAGTGAAGGAGGAAGGTAAAGGAAGGAAAGGAAAGGTGTGTTGTGTTGTGTTGTGTTGTGTTGTGTTGTGTTCAGGATAATGGGACTTGTTTCTGACCAAGTTCCGGCAGAGTAGAGTGAGGCGTCTGGCCCAGGGAGGCAGGCGGCGTCTGTCAAAAACCAAGGAAACAAAATTGATGAAAACTTAAATAGGAAAAAATTGACTTGAAAATAAACTGAAATGTAAACTTAAATGAAAGAAAGACATTGACTAGAAAATATATATAACAAGAAGCTTAAATAATAATTGAAAGGAAGACTGAAATATAAGAAATTCATTAGAAAATAACAAAATAAGAAGCATAAATATAAATAATGCAAGGAACAAAGTATTATTAGAGTGCAATGCAAAAATAAATAGATAAATAAATAAGTTATGATGATTGAAATAAAAATTCTGCAACAAAAGAAAATACTATAGACTTTTGAAATTTTTTTTTCTATTTTTTTTCTTAATTTGATAAATCTATATTTTTTTTTTTAATATATATATTTTTGTAAAATCTTTCATGAAAACAATTCTCATTTATATATAATAATATTTACATATATATTAATAATTCTCACTTTTTAGCATCATTATCATTATTATTATTATTATTATTATTATTATTATTATTAATGCATGCCAAGTGATTCTCCTTCGTCGGGTCACTGGTCGAGTCTCGTTTTGCATATAAGTGGAAAGTAGAAAAATAAGCATTACACTTCCTTGCAGTTACGTCTTTAAAGCTTAGTACCAGCAGGTGGGCGGCGGACACGGGCGTACAGGGTGACCCACGGGCGGCTCCTACTCTTACTCCTCCTCCTATTCCTCCTCCTACTCCTACATTTGCTCCTACCACACTTCTTCTCAAGCGGAGATCTCACTGTTTCTCTATAATACTACTCCATCAGAGAAAGCACACACACACACACACACACACACACACACACACACACACACACGCACACGCATGCAAGCACACGTGTACACTTTTTACAATTCTTTTTTAGCGAGTGATTTACGACATCTAGGTAATTACTTCTCTCTCTCTCTCTCTCTCTCTCTCTCTCTCTCTCTCTCTCTCTCTCTCTCTCTCTCTCTCTCTCTCTCTCTCTCTCTCTCTCTCTCTCTTTCTCTTTCTCTCATACTACTAAGGCCTGTCTATGTAGTATTCACAAGGTTACTCTACGCCACACAGCTTGTCAGGCTATAATACTGCATCACATAGCTACCTACACGTCGCCCTCTAATCGTCGTCCTAGGCACACACACACACACACACACACACACACACACACACCTTCCTCTCTCCCTCCCTTCCTCCCTCCCCGCCGCGCCCTTGTTGCTCTGAGACACCCTGTATGCCGGCCGAGACGCTTCCAAAACGCGGATATAAAAATGCGAGAGAAAAAAAAAATACCACATGAATTTTCCTGACATGAAGAAAAAAAATCATTAGTTTAGTTAGTTATTGGTGTGATATGTTAAGATGCACGCCAGCTAGTGTGTGTGTGTGTGTGTGTGTGTGTGTGTGTGTGTGTGTGTGTCTAGCTGGCCACGAGGAGCGGTTCTTGTCGACCCACTGCCACAGTCATACTCTCTAGGAAGCCACAGGGAGCCTCGTCTTCAAGAGGGAGCAGAGCGTCTCGTGTCCTTAGCTCCTCCTCCCTATACTCCTCCTCCTCGTCCTCCTCCTCCTCCTCCCTGTTCCAGTGTTGTTGGTCCACGTCTTCGCAGTCCTCCTCGTCTACCAGCGCTAACTCGTCCTCCTCGTCTAGGTGGTCTCGGTCGTAAGCTGGATTGGTACCGTCAATCATAGTAGCAAGTGACATCTTGCTGCTGCGGAGAGGCGATGCAATGTTGACACGCATGCTTAGTGAAGGGGAATCAGGCGTGACACAGTTCCGTTCAGCCCGAGGTGACCCACAGCAGGAGAGGTCACTGCTAGGGTAACCAGACTCGCTCAGGTACCGGCGGGAGGGAATGCGCCCCCCGCCGTGGGTACCGCAGCAGGGGTCCCCGCCGCCATGAGGAGGACACGCACGGCAGTCTTCACACGTGCCGGCCTCACGGTGTAATGACCCGCCCTCGTCCTCTATGCAGATCTCAAGGCACGACTCATCCACCTCAAACTCAGAGTCATAGGCTTTGGAAGGCGAGAGCGGCTCACATGTAACACCGCTCGGTCGGTCTGAGTCAGTGTGACCAGCCATCAAGTCCTCCTCGGAGCTTGTAAACTCAACACACTTGAACGTAACACTGTCCTCCTCGTCCTCCTGCAATGGAGTCTCCTCGTGGTCTATGCCGCCCACGCCCAGTGGTTGAGTACTCACCAATAATCTGGATTCCTGCAGTTTTTCCTTGGACACCAGGTTGTACTTGGCTGCTTTCTGGGCCACCGCGTACGCTGTCTCAGGCTCGAGGCGACCGAACAGCGGCATCACCCAGTCGTCGTAGAACTTGTCATTCTTGAAGTAAACGTTGATGCCACAGAAGCAGAGGCCGCCGCCCGTACCTACTCGTAGTGCGTCGGCCAACTTTTTCTGTGGATGGAAGGAGAAGTTGTAATGTGTTGATGTGGTTATTACCTGAGTTATAATTACCTGTTTATTTGTCTACCTATACACCTTCAAATTGACATCACCTTCTGAAACACTACAACTAACACAGCAATGAACAAGCATCTCTTTCAGAAGAGACATGAAGAAAGATACAAAAAAAAAGAGAGAGATAGAAAAATGTAAGAAGAGGTGACAGAGGACACACACACATCTATACTTTGAACTCTCCCTAACCTCATCCACACCCCCACCCACACCCCCGCCTCAACCCCCACCCCACCCCACCTGTCCAATTACGCCACTCACACTACGCAGAGAACACACCTGTGCCCCACTTAACCCCCCTCCCCCTCCTCCCTCTTCAACACGTGGTATATGCCTACAGCACTGATAACGATAACAGTAACAAGGGCCTCCCAACACACCTGGTGGGACGGAACCGGTGTCTTGAGGAAGGATATAAACTTATAAGTGTTGGAGGAGATTAGAATTGAATTGTCATGTTACTGTTAAGATGCTTCACAGATACTTGACATGAATCATTTAATTCTTTCAAATATAAATAATGAAAGTAAATGAAGCTATCGAATTATGAAAATAATAATTAACATTTAAAAACATTTGAAACCTGCATATATAAGACACAAACCTGATAAGTATAATCAAATGTTAGTTTATATACCGTAGATTTTATTCAGATACTAATGAAAGTGTATTTATTAGTTGTACATATCTTGAATTACTAATCATTTGTAGGTAAGTTATTAAATGAATAGTTATACATATTTTTAAGTCTAGGGAATTATGTACTAGCTGATGTATTGTGAATGGTGATCGTGGGTAGTAATGATGGTGATGTGTATAGTGTAGGAGTGAAAAAAGTATTATGATATAGTTGTACACAGGAGTATAAAGGAAGAACAGACACTAACAGTCTTACTGGACCTAACGAGGCTGTCCGTGTGGCTACACTACTACTATAATAAGGATAGAGACAACAGGACAGCAAAGTGGAAGGCTCATGGTGGTGATGGTGGTAGTAGTAGTAGTAGTAGTAGTAGTAGTAGTAGTAGTAGTATAGTAGTAGTAGTAGTAGTAGTAGTAGTAGTAGTAGTAGTAGTAGTAAACAATTACCTCTTCTTATCGCACGGAATG
>JAPQNM010000043.1:1372651-1375151 GCA_029783475.1 Metacarcinus magister
TGCTTGAAATATATAAATGCTACTTATATATTTTTATTCTTAACTATATATTTTTTTTTACATACATAATTTAACGAAGACAAGAAAGAACACACTAAGAATGACCAAATATGCAATAATAATAATAATAATAGTAATAATAATAATAAATAATAATAGTAATTAATATTTATACTAATATTGATTATACTAAGATATGGTAATATTAACTAACTTGCAACGTAATCAGTAGCGAGTAATAATTCAAGGGTTTACTGCTTCTAATTAGGTTACCTAATTAATAACACCTGAACGCAATAAGAGGATGATGATTATAATTGTTTGTTATTATTATTATTATTATTATTACTATTATTATTATTATTATTATTAGAGAGAAAGAGAATGAAAATAAGAAAATGCCATTTGACACTTTTCTTTCTTTCATCACTTCACTCCCTCCCTCCCTCCTTCTCTCCTTTTTCCTTCACTTCCCTCCCTTCCTCCCTCCCTCCTTGCCTCACACCCTCTCTCACTCACTCACTCCCACCCACATCCACCCATACATATAGTTTAATTCCTGCCTCACCTGCCTCCCTCAATCTCCTCCCTCCCACACTCCCTCCCACACACACACACACCCTCACTCCCTCCCACAGCGTAACGCCCCACATCCACCTATACATATATTTTCATCTCCACCTTCCCTTACCTAGATGGGGCCACGTATCTGTAAAATCACACAAGGCACTGACCACGTGACCCTTATGTTATCAGGAATCAGAGAGGAAAAATGACGTATATTTATCACTACGATGTATGATTGTGTTATACCTGACCTTACCTTACCTTACCTTACCTTATTTTACCTTACCTTACCTTACCTTACCTTACCTTACCTTACCTTACCTTACTTTTACCTTACCTTACCTTACCTTACCTTACCTTATGAATTTTATGATGTTTTGGAATTAGGTTAGACACAAAATCAATGTAGGTTAATAAGTTTATGTGTATGTTGTTGTGGTCAATAAAACTATTTAATTGTCTATATATTTATCTATCTATCTGTCTATGCATCTATCTATCTGTCTATCTATTAATCTATCTATATCTATCTATACATCTATCTATAATGTTAATTAATAGTATGGTGATGATGAGCTCAAAGTAGTAAAGCAGGTCAGTGTTTTGTCCTACGTTCATAAAGGTGTCGATGTATAACTGTGTATAAACAGTAATGGTTTTAACATAAGTAGTGTAGCTGTGATTTATGGGTTCCTGTTATGGTTTGGTGTTGGTTTTAGTATAGCAACACCAATCAGGCTGTTAGTTAGGGTGTAATAATTTTTTTTATTATTATTATTATTATCATTATTATTATTAGTTTGATTTTTTATTGTTTTTTTGTCTTTTTCGTGATAGGATTAACAGAAACTACCTAGTGCAGGCCTCCGGGTCTTTTGTAGCTTCCTTATTTTCTTATTCTTCTTAAAACTTAAAAAAAGAAAATAAATCGGAATAAGCAGCTTTTAATGCCTTTTTTTTCTATTGATGTGATTCTATTGAGTGTAAACCAGTGTTGAGGGAGGGAAGGAGGGACGGAGGGAAGGGAGGGAAGGCAGAACGTGAGGGAAAGAGGGAAGAAGAGAAGGACGGAGCGAGAGAGGGACAGAGGGAAGCAAGGAAGGAAGGAAGGATGGAGGGAGGGAGGGATAGAAGGAAGGAGAGTAAATATAAATGATACATATAATTGTGTTTCGTTTCCTAGTCTTTGTGTTTTGTGAAGGATAAAAATTATGACCCTGGGAAAGCACGTACACTCTTATTGAAGCTTAGTTTAGTGTCAGCTTTGCCGGGCACGAAAGGGTACGTGTGCGTGTGTGTGGGGGGGGGAGTGGGGGGGGATGGGTGGATGAGGAGAAAAAGGTCAGAATGCGGTCACCCTCCCCTTCCTGCCCTTCCTCCTCCTCCTCCTCCTCTTCCTCTCTATGTGACGTGAGCAACCGCACGTAAGTTGGTCAGATGGGTTGAGTAGGGAAATAAGATACACACACACACACACACACACACACACACACACACACACACTACGTAGATGCATTTCGAAAGCGATGTGAAATGCTTGTGTGTGTGTGTGTGTGTGTGTGTGTGTGTGTGTGTGTGTGCTGATCTAAGGTTCCGGTAAATTTAATCTTTCTTACTAAAGCAGTTCCCCGTCTGCCTGAAGGTACAACATACATACATACATACACATACACACACACACACACACACACACACACACACACACACACACACACACACACACACACACACACATACATACATACATACGTGGGCAGGGAATCTGGACTTCTTAACAATTGTGAAAGGCCACAGGTATATACACACATACACACACACACACACACACACACACACACACACACACACACACACACACACACACACACACACACACACACACACACACACACACACACCAAGCTTAACATTATACTGATGCATGAACACACAA
>JAPQNM010000043.1:1380151-1385151 GCA_029783475.1 Metacarcinus magister
CCTTTCTACTCACCTACCTACCTACCTTCTCTTCTCTCTTCTCTTCTCTTCCTTTCTTTATCCACGTTTTATTATTCTCCTCATTCTTTTCACTGGTTGGAGTGTGTGTGTGTGTGTGTGTGTGTGTGTGTGTGTGTGTGTGTGTGTGTGTGTGTGTGTTTGCTTAGTGTAAGTGGAATCTTCTATACTATCCTCTTCCCTCACCACCTCACTCCACCTAAACAACCACTAGCTACTCCCTTCCACCAACCCACCTAACCTAACCTTACCTACCTACCCACCTACCCATTTACCCACCTACTTACCTACCTACCTACTCACCTACTTACTCATCCATCCACCTTGAATCTGTGGTCTTCCTTCCTTCTTTCCAGCATCTTGGGTTTTCTTACTGCTAATATTTCATCCTAATGCTATGTTTTTATCCTTGATCAGAGAGGAAGGATCAAGGTATAGATAGAAGGACTTAACGCAAATATTATCTTCTTTTTTTTAGGTGGCAATGAAGAACAGTTTATTTTTTGGATACTAAATGAACACTTGAAATACTTGAACACATTTTTATTTGATTGTTGTTTTGAAGATAGAGAAAATTGACGTGATTTTTAGAACGCAAATTAAATCAAGAAAGAGAAATAGACTTAGTAATTTAAGCAGTCAATTAAATTACTTTCGTAGGTTAATTGCGTATTTCTTTATAAACTGGAAAGTAATGGGATGTTATAAAACTTTAAAAACAGCCATTATGTAGCTCATGTACTGTACCTTTAATAAGACTTTGAATACAGCCTTTATGTAGCCTTTGTATGTACTGTACCTTGTGTAAATTAAGTAAACAAGAGGAGCCTTCCCTTCCCTTATTAGAACCCAACCTTTTTCCACACTTAACCCAACCCAACCCAAACCGAACCGAACCTCAACCCAAGCCAACCTCATCCCAACCCAACCTAACCCAACCCAACCCAAACCCAACCTAACTCAACCCAACCCAACACAACTCAACCCAACCCAACCCAACCCAACCCAACCCAACCCAAACCTAACCCAAACCAACCCCACCACACCCAAACCAACCTAACCCAACCCAAACCAACCCCACCACACCCAACCTAACCCTAAACCTTGCGCCACAGCCGAGTAGTATGTAAAAAAAAATGTAAGATGTAGAAAATATATACAAAAAAATAAAAAGTATAATTATATTGTGGTGTAAGGCTTATATCTACCCACAGGAAAGCGCCACTAAAAAAAATAATAATAAATAAATAAAAATAAAAAAGAATATTAAAATAGATAAATAAATAGATGATTTGTATACAGGGAAAAATAAATCAGATACTTTATATATACTCAACTCCTTTGTACTGTTCTTCTCTTAAAAAAAAAAAATTAAATAAATAAATAAATAGATAAATAATAGTAGATTTTTAAACAGGGAGAAAAAAATCAGATACTTTATATTTTGTTTATCTTATATATACTCTGTTATTTCCTGTTTCTCTTACTGTTACTGTTACTGTTTTTCTTATATTTGCTCTCTCTGATATATCCTTCCTGTTACTTCTTACCTGTTTGTCTGTTATGTGTCCTGTTACATGTCCACCCTCTCCCCTTACGCCCGCCCCCCACTCCGCCCCTTAAACCCGCCCCCCGCCAACGCACCTCTCCCCAACGCCCCCACCCCCCCCGCCCTGCTGAAACGTGTGGTGGGTTTCCTTTAGGTCGCTCCTGGTTACCTGTGCACGACATCAAAGGAGGGGCAGTCTGCTCTCTCTCTCTCTCTCTCTCTCTCTCTCTCTCTCTCTCTCTCTCTCTCTCTCTCTCTCTCTCTCTCTCTCTCTCTCTCTCTCTCTCTCTCTCTCGCAGTTCCCTTTCTTTATTGTATTGTTTATCATCTAATTATTTATCTGATTATTATTATTACTACTACTACTACTACTACTACTACTACTACTACTACTTCCGTCAATATTTGGGTCACTAGTAATGACAGTGTTAATTACGTATATAAGGTGAAAGAAGGTGTGTGTGTGTGTGTGTGTGTGTGTGTGTGTGTGTGTGTGTGTGTGTGTGCGTGTGTGTGTGCGCGTGTGTGGCGTGTTAGTCACCTCCTGGAAAGGGTCTAGCAACTATGATCAATGGTGGTGAGTGTGTTCACTTTGTACACTTCTACTACTACTATTGCTACTACTATTGCTGCTACTACTACTACTACTGCTACTACTACTACTACTACTACTACTACTACTATTACTACTACTACTGACCCAAATACTACTAATAGATTACTTGAAACATCCGCTTTTCATTGTTTTAATTCGTGTTTGTCTTCTTCAAGGACGAGAATCTGTCAAGTTTGAGCTAAATTTTTAAAGTAATGTTCGTCAAAAGTTTTTTATTTTTTTCTTGTTTGTTAAGATTGAATTATATAGTTTGGAGAATTATTATTATTTTTTTTTAGGTCACACGTCAATTGTTTAGTTTATTAAGAGAATTGAATTGTATTATATATTTTTATTTTATTATTTTTTCTCTTAACCAAATATTTTCCATTTCTTTCATAATTTTACTCATTAATTTCCATTCATTTTTCTACCAATTATCTTCCTCCTCCTCCTCCTCCTCCTCCTCCTCCTCCTCCTCCTCCTCACACCACGGAGCAGCCATTCTAATCAACATTTTTTTCCCTTCACCTTTTCTTCCCACTGTTTACCGTTAAGTTTCCTGAGTTTTTTCCCCAATTTTTTCCTGGTGTTCCTTATTCACTTCCTTCCCTTACGCCTTTTTTTCCTTTTTTTCCTGAAGGAGTAGATGCAGAAGGGTGTGTGGTGTTATATGTTCCTCTTAAGTAGTAGTAGTAGTAGTAGTAGTAGTAGTAGTAGTAGTAGTAGTAGTAGTATGTAAGTAGATACTGTCTCTATAAACCTAAGAGAATCCAATATGTTTGTATAATACTTTGTAATTTCCTTCTTACCTTTTTTTTTTTTGTTCCTCTTCCTCCTCCTCATCATCCAGTTTCTCCTCCTCCTCCTCCTCCTCCTTTTCTTCCTTCCTTTCTTATTCTCTCTTTCTCTTCCTCATCACTCACGTTCATTATTCTTCCCTTCTCTTCTGCTTATCTCTTCTTTCTTCTCTCTGACCGCTTCTATCCCCTCCTCCTCCTCCTCCTCCTCCTCCTCCTCCTCCTCCTCCTCCTCCTCCTCCTCCTCCTCCTCCTCTTCCTTCTTCTCCTCTTCCTCATCATCATCATTATCATCCTCTTCCTCATCCTTATCCTGCGGTTCATTTTTCATCCCAATTTTTTTTTCTTTCTTTCTTTCACTCTTTTCTCTTCGTGTAGCCATGACCTCCTCCTCCTCCTCCTCCTCCTCCTACTCCTCCTACTCCTCATCTTCCTCCTCCTCCTCCTCCTCCTCCTCCTCCTCCTCCTCCTCCTCCTCCTCCTCCTCCTCCTCCTCCTCCTCCTCCTCCTCCAGTCTTCAGTCCAGTCACAAGGATTTACGATGCTAGGAAGAAAAGTGTTTCCCCTACCCTTCTTCTTTCCTCTTCCTCCTCCTCCTCCTCCTCCTCCTCCTCCTCCTCCTCCTCCTCCTCCTCCTCCTCCTCCTCTTCTTCTTCTTCTTCTTCTTCTTCCTCCTATAGTAGTAGTGGTTGTATTAGTAGTTTGCATTTCCTCAAGTAAAATAAAATAGGTACATTTACGAAAGGAAAGGAAAGGGAAAGAAAGTAAGAAGAGGAAAAGAAAGGAAAGGAAAGGAAAGGAAGATCATGATACAATTACCATGAAACAGAGAAATAGAAGGTGACGCCGGCAGGAGAGACGCAAGGTGGGGGCGGGTCTAGTGTTTAGGGGCGAGGCAAGGCAAGGCAAGGAGTGTGCAAGGCGAGGAGGTAACAAGATAACACAATAACTTAAGTATTGTCGCAAACAGTCACTGGATAAAACACAAGAATGGCTACAAACAGACAAACAATTGCCTTCTCTCCAGGCAATATTTTGAACCTTGGAAATATAACTCAACTTAAGTAGAATTTCGTGTAATGGAATGAAGAATAGAATAGAAGAGTACACTACCTCACTCCACCTGTTACTTTGCCTTGCCCTCAACATTGTCCCGGTGCTTTCAAGCCTGACCGATCAACAAACTCACTAGATGTCACAACAATCAGAAAGAGAAAGGATTAGTACGTCCAGAAATAAATGAATAAAGCAAATTGAAGATTAACTAACAAGAAAAACAAAGAAGGAAGGAAGAAAGGAAAGAAGGAAGGAAGAAAGGATGGAAGGAAGGAAGTGCAACACAAGAAGTCACCCACGCAAGGAAGGAAGGAAAGGAGGGAGGAAGGAAAGAAGGAAGGAAGGTTACCCCTGACACCTGGCACCAACTTGAGGTCAGAACACTCTGCTGAGCCATCCCACAGGACGTCAAGATTGTCCTCCTGTCTGGATCAGAGAAGGGCTCAAACATAATAACAAAACAGCCCATCGTAAAACTGGTGAAAGAGAACGAAAACAACGCTGAAGAAGTTTTATTTTAATACATAAATCTCACTGAAATACCAACAGTCAGTTACAATAATAATAATAATAATAATGACAATAGTAACCTTTATTACAACCATAGGTCATGTATATTTACAGTAAGAAAAATACAAAATAATTAAAAGAAAAAATAACTAAAAACCTAATGTCTAATGCAAAAGGAGTTAGTTATGTAGCAGTGTAATGATGTTAATTCAATGTGACCTTTCTCTCCCCTCCTATAAGGTCATTTGCCCACATCAAACTAGGTTACATGTCCCTAGAATCACATATAAACTGTACACGTGAATTTCCATACGGGAATGTTTAACAAATGCGTGATTAGAAATGATGTTATTTTACCATAGTGATGTGACTGTAATTAATATGTGTGTAAAAGTATAGTTAGTAATATAAAGAATAATAGAGAGGTGATTGATTGTTTGGTGAGGTTTAGGGTCAATAACCTCTACTATGA
>JAPQNM010000043.1:1390151-1392651 GCA_029783475.1 Metacarcinus magister
TTGCTTGGGGGTATACACAGTGGTCTGTTGTCGTTCTACATTCTCTCTCTCTCTCTCTCTCTCTCTCTCTCTCTCTCTCTCTCTCTCTCTCTCTCTCTCTCTCTCTCTCTCTCTCTCTCTCTCTCTCTCTCCCTCCTTATCTCTCGCTTGATAACCTTTATAACTCCACTACAAATGTCATATTTATACAAAACTGTCTCCTCCTCCTCCTCCTCCACCTCCTCCTACTCCTCCTCCTCCTCCTCCTCCTACTCCTCCTCCTCCTCTTCCTCCTCCTCCTCCTCCTCCTCCTCCTCCTGTTACCTTGATTACTATTAGCATGCAATGTCTTAACTAGTTCTTGAAGTCCGTTAAGTGTAGGTAATGTCTCTTCTCTGTTTGGGAGAGAGAGAGAGAGAGAGAGAGAGAGAGAGAGAGAGAGAGAGAGAGAGAGAGAGAGAGAGAGTATTAGGTATACGTAAAACAAGGTTAAAATGAAGTGGAGAGTAGGGAGGCAAGAACGAGGAATAGGAGGAGGAGGAGAAGAAGAAAGAGGAGGTGGAGGAGGAAAATAAGGAGGTAGAGGAGGAGGAAGATGAGGAAGAAAACGTAGTAAAATAGAGCAAGGAGGAGGAGGAGGAAGAGGAAGAAGGAAGAAAGATTATGAAGGACGGTTGTGTGTGAGAGAGAGAGAGAGAGAGAGAGAGAGAGAGAGAGAGAGAGAGGAGGAAGAGGAAAGAAGAGACGAGAAAGAGGATGAGTGAGGGGAGAGAGGAGAGAGAATGAGGTTGAGAGTGAAAGGAGAAAGGAGAAAATTAGGGGAGAAAATAAGGGGAGAGAGAATGAAGAGAGAGAGAGAGAGAGAGAGAGAGAGAGAGAGAGGAGAGAGAGAGAGAGAGAGAGACATGGCGTGAATGAGACAGGAAAACACACACACACACACACACACACACACGTTCCATGCTGGTTTGTTTGCTTCTTGAATGTTTCAGGACAACTGCATCAAAGCCAGTAAGTCAAATGATATACAAACACCCACCAGACCTTACACCCCCTCGCAAGGCAGTCCCCGGGGGCGTGGTGCGGGAGGAGGATGGAGGAAGGAGGAGGAGGAGGATAAGGTGGTAATGTACTGTTTTAGAAGGAAGGAAATGGAGGAGGAGGAGGAGGATATGGAGGAGGAGGTGGTGATGGTGATAATGTACTGTTTTAGAAGGAAGAAAAGATAATATGTCACTTAAATGTACTACTACTACTACTACTTCTACTTCTACTTCTACTATTACAACTACTACTACTACTACTACTACTACTACTACCATCATCATTATTATCATCATTATTATCTCCATTAATTAATTAACTCCTTCATTTAATTAGTACCCTCCTTTTCTTTCTCTTTTTTTTTTCTCTCTCTCTCTCTCTCTCTCTTCTCTCTCTCTCTCTCTCTCTCTCTCTCTCTCTCTCTCTCTCTCTCTCTCTCTCTCTCTCTCTCTCTCTCTCTCTCTCTTTCTGGGTTCCTGGCAGTGGAAAAGTGAAAATAAAGAAAAGAAGGAAGAACTGAGGGGAAAAATAAGGGAATTTAAGAGAGAGAGAGAGAGAGAGAGAGAGAGAGAGAGAGAGAGAGAGAGAGAGAATAGAGAAAATGAGGATGTAGGAGGATGAGAGGAATGGAGGGAGGAAGGTTTTTGGGTTCTTGGCAAGGGCGTCCGAGAGAGAGAGAGAGAGAGAGAGAGAGAGAGAGAGAGAGAGAGAGAGAGACAGAGAGAGAGAGAGAGAGAGAGAGAGAGAGAGAGAGAGAGAGGGTGGGAGAGGCTGATGGTATGAAGGAGGAAGGGGAAATGGGAATATAAGAGAAGGCAAGAAAGAAGACAGATTGGAATGGAGGAGAGGGGAAGGGAGAGTGATGAGGATAGAGCAGAGAGAGAGAGAGAGAGAGAGAGAGAGAGAGAGAGAGAGAGAGAGAGAGAATAGGTCATCTACTGTCCCTTCCTCTCCATCACAGCCTCACGCCATCCCATCATTATCTCTTCTCTAAGAGTAACTCAGACAACTGACCTTACGTAGACGATGCTGACTCTCTCTCTCTCTCTCTCTCTCTCTCTCTCTCTCTCTCTCTCTCTCTCTCTCTCTCTCTCTCTCTCTCTCTCTCTCTCTCTCTCGTGGACCCGCCCTTAGAAAACCTGCAGAAGGGAAGAGGAAGGGAAGGGAAGGGAAGGGGAGGAAGATAAGGGAAGGGAAGGAAAAGGAGGGAAGGGAAGGGAAAGGAAAGGAAGATAAAGCAAGGGAAGGAAAGGAAAGGGAAGAAAAAGGAAGGGAAGGGAAGGGAAGAGAAGGGTAGGGAAGGGAAGGGAAGGGAAGGGAGGGAAGGTGAAGGGAAAGGAAGGAAAAGGTTAAATAAGAGAAATATATAATTGATTTTCTATTGAATGTGAATTAGAATTGATCATTTTGGTTATATTTTGTTGAATGTAATGGTTGTCTTATACGAGAGAGAGAGAGAGAGAGAGAGGAGAGAGAG
>JAPQNM010000043.1:1402651-1410151 GCA_029783475.1 Metacarcinus magister
ATGTCTCTAGTACCTATCGCCTGAGTATCAAATGACATGTAACCTTGGAACTAAAACGAAAATATGGATAGAGACGAAGGAGAGGATAAGAGAAGAACAAGAACGAAGATAGGAACAGAGGAGGGAACAAAATAATAATTAAGAACAGTGAATGACAAGAATATGAAGTATAACACGCGAACATTAAAGAGAACGAGGTAGTTAGGGAAATAGACAGCGGGTATTATTATTATAGTGCAGTGATTCATACTTGCCTTGCCTTGCCTTGCCTTGCCCTGCCTTGCCTTGCCTTGCCTTGCCTTGCCTTGCCTTGCCTTGCCTTGCCTTGCCTTGCCTTGCCTTGCCTTGCCTTGCCCTGCCCTGTCCTGCCCTGCCTTGCCCTGCCTTGCCCTGCCTTGCCTGCTGCCTTGCCTCACTCAAGTACTGTACACTTAGCTTGCCTCATACTGCTGGTCATCACCCTGCCTTACCCTGCCTTCTCACCCTGCCTCTCCTCACCCTGCCCTACCCTGCCTGGCTCGCTTCAGTACCCAGTGAAACCCAACACGCGTGGTTATTATAGCCGAGCTGTCACTGTGGCTCTCGTTCATAATGTTAGATTTTATTTTTATTTATTTATTTATTTTTATCATTGATGTATGTTTTTTTTACTGTTTAGTATTCAAATTGGTTTGTTTTTTTCTTTTTGTATCATTGGTGTTATTTTCCCTATCATAAGTTTTTTTGTTTTTTTTTAGCCAACCAAACACTTTTTTTCCTAATTAATGTTTTATTTTTGAACAATTTTCTTTTTTTAGAAGTCATATCCTGTTTTTTTTCCCTTTTTTCCCATCATTACCTTCGTTTTTAGGCTGCATACTCTTTTTTTGGCAATATATTTCCACTCAAACACACACACACACACACACACACACACACACACACACACACACACACACACACACTACAGGACCACAACTATATAAGACCGTGTATAGTATGCATGTGTGTGTGTGTGTGTGTGTGTGTGTGTGTGTGTGTGTGTGTGTGTGTGTGTGTGTGTGTGTTTGGTATCGCATCCTACTAGTGTGTCTCAAGGCCGCGAGTTACGTCACGGAATGTGGTGGTGGTGGTGGTAGTAGTGGTGGTGGTGGAGGTGGTGGTGGTGGTGGTGGTGGAGGTCAGAGGAAGTTACTATAGGTTGGATGATCACCCATTAACTTACGTACCCTTCATCCATCCATTCCATTCATCCACCCTCCATCTCCTTCCCTCCCTCCCTCTCTCTCTCTCATTTCCCTTCTCTCTCACTCATTCATATATAGAGCTATTATTATGATTTTTTTTTTATGTTCCTAATGATATCTTTCAACCTTTAATTGAATAGATAATTGAATACGTCATTTCTCTTTTTTGTACGTGGCGTTGCTGAGCTGGTATTAATTTTTTTATATATTTTATTCAGTGTGTTTTGCTGACTTGTAGAGAAAAAAAGTGACGATGAAGAGAGATGAGGAGGAGGAAGAACAATGAAGAAAAACCTCTTAAGAATTTTTATTTGTAACTAAACGAAGATAAAATAAAAATAATTAATAAATATAACTTAAATTGAGGTGTCTGAATGTCCGTCAATGTATATATTTCTTCTCATTTTATTTTATTATTATTATTTTTTTTACATTAAAATGGTAGTTTAGTTTAGGGGAGAGAGAGAGAGAGAGAGAGAGAGAGAGAGAGAGAGAGAGAGAGAGAGAGAGAGAGAGAGAGAGAGAGAGAGAGAGAGAGGATGAGATGAGCTGTTGGAAGAGGTGAAAGGAGTAAACATTTGACGTTGTTGATGTGGACGGAAATAGAAAAGGTAAAAGAGATGTCAGTCAGTCAGTCAGTTAGTCAGTCAGTCAGTAAGTCAGTGCTTATAAGATCCTTGTGAGTGAGTACGAAGGAAGGAAGGAAGGAAGGAAGTTCAAGGTCGATTGGGAAACAGGAGAAAAAATAAAAGTGGATGATGGATTGAAGACGTTAAAAAGATAAATGAATGATGGATTGAAGAAATAAAACCAAAAAAGCACACAAAAAAAATCTGATCACAAAAGGAAAAAGAAAGTATAGACTCGCGTACTTAAAAAAAAAAAAATAGGTAAAAAACGAGGAATTAGAGAATATGAGAGAAAGAACGGAAATACAATGGGAAGATTCATGAGGGAAGAAGGAGGAAGAGGAGGAGGGCTGATGAGTAAGTATGACAAGACATTTAGGCGGAAATAAAAAGTAATTGTGGGAGGAAGTTAAAAATATGTCAGGAGCAGAAGAGGAAGTGTCAGCGGTGGTCTGACGAACAAATGAAAACGAGTTGCAGGAAAAAGAATGCAAAGGAAAAGAAGAAGGAAAAGGTGACTTGAAAGTTCTTATATGATAGAAAAGAAAGAAAGATAGGAAGGAAATTAGTGATGGAAAGGAAGAGTTAGAGAGAGAGAGAAAAGTTGGATGAAATAATTATTGATAAGAATGATAGATAATGTAGATAATAAAAAAGGATGTACATGTTATGGAATTAGAGATAACCTTTAGAGTTATAAAAGAAGTTTGTAGTGAATAGAAGAGATTAATGATAGATAGACAATTAGTGTGGAAGGAATTACAGGTGTGTGTGTGTGTGTGTGTGCAGGTAATCAGAGTGAAAGAAGGTGTGAAACAGGTGAACTTAGGTATAAAAGTAACCTGAATGTAATAGTTCTGAGTGTAACCAAACCAGAAGGAAGGAAAGAGTTAAGGTAAAGTTAAAAGAATGTAGGAAATAAAGATAAGAAGTAATGTTACAAAGGAATTTATATATGGAAGGAGAGGTTTTTTTTATTAATTGTTATATATTATCTTTATGAACGAAGAGGCTGATATGATATACTAAATAAAAAATAAATAAATATAATATAAATAAAAAGAGTAGGATGTAAGTCAGTTATTAATTACAGATGACACACTTAGATTAGGAAAATAATGCAAATATTAGATAACATGCAAGAATATGTGAGAAAAGGAAGGAAGGAAGGAAGAAAGGAAGGAAGGAAGGAAGGAAAGGCCCAGCTAACGTAAAATATAAATATAAACACATATAAACAAAATTAAGTATTCACTAGTGGCAATAAACTGTTATAATTTGAATGGAAAAGTGAATGAGGTAAAGAGTTAAATTCTAAGGTGTAGTAGAGATGAGAGAGAGAGAGAGAGAGAGAGAGAGAGAGAGAGAGAGAGAGAGAGAGAGAGAGTAAGGTCAAAGAAAGATAGAGAAAAGAGTATTAAATTTACTGGAAAGGGCAGATCAGAGAGTATTAAAGTAGTTTGAATGCACAGTAAGAGGTAAGAAAAGAGGAGGAGGAGGAGGAGAAGAGGAAGAAGGAAGAAGAAGAGAAGGAGAAGGAGGAGGAGGGGGAAGAAATAATTACAAAGATCTTACTGGGTGTGTATTGGAAGGTGAAAGGTTGGATGAAAGACATAAAGTGGGATGAAGAGATGGTGTTAAGGAAGCATTGGGAACAAGAGGTTGAGGGTACAAGCTTCCAAGAGGTTATAGTGTACCGTTGAAGAAGAAGAAGAAGAGGAAAAAAGAAGAACAAGAAGAAAGAAAGAAGAGAGAAGAAGAAGGATTTTGTTCTTAATATTTCTTCCTTCCTTCCTTATGTGTTCATGTTAATTACTATCTAGATTTATATTTTTCCTTATCACAAATTTTCCTCTATTTTCTTCGTATATGCTTTCAAAGGGAGACTTAACATACCTCTCTTTACCTGGGGAATTAATTATATATATTTGTATGGTCCTTGTGTCACCTGCAACTTGGACTTGGACTTGGGTTAGGTTTGGTTAGGTCGGTGCATAAACTACCTCGGTACAGCTGCTCTATCTCGGCTCCCCTCTCTCCCATGCACGTGCCGAGTTGACACTGTGAGCCGGAAACACTTAAAAAGGAATGTAGATGTATAAAAAAGTGCTTCTCTCTCTCTCTCTCTCTCTCTCTCTCTCTCTCTCTCTCTCTCTCCTCTCTCTCTCTCTCTCTCTCTCTCTCTCTCTCTCTCTCTCCACACGTCAGTTTAAAAGATTTATACCCACGTAATCAGTCCTACACACACACACACACACACACACACACACACACCACACACACACACACACACACACACACACACACACACACACAATCCCATCAAGTGTGCGTGTAGTAGCGTGTGGTAGTGGTGTGGTGGTGGCGTGTGGTGGTGTTAATTAGTTAGTTAGTTAATGGTGGTGGTGGTGGTGGTGGTGGTGGTGGTAGAATGTTGTTTAAAATAGTTGTGAGACACCTGGCGTTCACCCAAGTAAGTAGTAGCTACCGTCCTCACACTCTCACTCACTCTCTCTATCTCTTTCTCCCACTCCCTGTACCCCTACCTCTCTCTCTCTCTTTCTCTTTTTTAGTCACTGTCTTTGCCAGTGTAGGGGCTTGTGTGTGGAGGAGGTGGTGGTGGTGGAAGTCTCCTGCTAGTGCTACGGGTATACCTATAGCTAAATTAACTTACCTACGTATACGTACCTGTGATATTACCTGTATTTCAACACTTACCTTCCCTTCACCACCCATATGCAAGGACTGAAAAGCAAGGTGGTGGTAGTGATGATGGTGGTGGTGGTGGTGGTGGTGATGGTGGTAGTGAAGAGACAGAGATGGTGTTCAGCTCTGAGACAGAAGAGCACAGACGGAGGAGGAGGAGGAAGAGGAGGAGGAGGAGGAGGAGATGGTGGAGGAGGTAGAAGAGAGGAAGAGCTATTCTCTATGATCTCACTGTCATTTCTATGCACTAATCTCTGAGAGGGTGATAATATTCTGCCGGATTCGTGCCCTTTCGTGCCCTGCCGTACCCTGCCGTGCCCTGTCGTGCCCCTGCCGTGCCCTTTCGTGCCCTGGCGTGCCCCGCCTGCCGGTGTGAAGGGCTAGATAAACACCTAAATATGCAAGTCGCTTAAGTGAAGTCCAGTGTGTGTGTGTGTGTGTGTGTGTGTGTGTGTGTGTGTGTGTGTGTGTGTGTGTTTTGTGTGTGTATCAATGTATTCATGATTTGTGTGTAGTCGTTTGTGCATTTTCCATGTGTTCCTGTGTGTGTGTGTGTGTGTGTGTGTGTGTGTGTGTGTACGTACCTGAGTGTATTTACCTACACAGGTAAACACACCTTCCCCGCCGCCTTTCACATTCTTATTCCACTTGCAGTTTCATTTCCTTCCTTTTTCTTCTCTTCTCTCCTCATCTTATGTTCATTCTTCTTCTTCTCCTCCTCCTCCTCCTCCTCCTCCTCCTCCTCCTCCTCCTCCTCCTCCTCCTCCTCCTCCTCTTTCTTGCATAGTCATTAGTTTCTGTTTATCATTGACAGTGTTAGAAATTCAATTAATAAGACCTAGAGAGAGAGAAAAAGAAAAGAAGAAAAAGGCAATTTTATTTATTTGACGATATTTATAGAAAGAAAAAAAGAAAAAGACTGAAAAATCTTACCATATATATTTTTAACAAGTGACGTGTTATTCGCGTCTCAAGAAAAAGAAAAAGAGAAAGAAAGAGAGAGATAAAAAAAAAATTTGTGACGAAAAAAAATTAGAATATTGAAACGAAGAAGGATTGCGGTATAGAATATAAAACTATCCTGTAGGTGGCACTGCAGGAGTGACTCAAGGGGCGCCATGACCTCCTCTACCCCTACCCTGCCCACGCCCATGGCCTGCCCTGCCCTAATCGCTGCCCCGCCCGTTGTCTGAGTAGTTACCACCAATAGTAGTTAGAGTAGTAGAGTAATTACAAGAAAGAAAGATTCACACAGGAGGAAGCTACAGTTATTCATCTTGTGAGTGTGTGGGTGATCAATTAGTGTTGCGGGTGTGGGTGCGGGCGTGGGCGTGGGTGTGGGTGTAGTAAAGAGAGGGTGGTAGCCAGGAGGGTCTGCCAAGATGGGGTGTACTTTATCTGTGGAGGAAAAGGCAGCGATGTCGATCAGTCGTGAGATTGACCGTCAGATCGCCTCGGAACGCACCGTGACAAGGGATGTGAAACTACTGCTACTGGGTAAGTGTGAATCAGTCAACCAGTGAACCAATGAACCACTAACGCACTCACCTAATAAAAGATAATCACCTCAGATGCAGACCACTCCACTTACTCCTCAACCATTACCGTTTAGTCTAACTTAAACCAAAATAATTATAGTTTAGGTGCGATAATATTTCAGTATAGCAATGGACAATTAATTTATATATATTATCTAAACCATATAAGGCAAGAACGGGACAATAAAACCTTACAAGTTCATCATCTTTGCAATCATCCTTGTATACGTTTCCCGGGAAGGAAGGAAGGAAGGCGTGCGTCTGTCTGTTCTAACTTACTGTGACACACTAACCCGGCTCACTCAGGCCTCAGTGCACGTGTTGAGAGTGACGTTAATGGTGGTTAGTGGTGACGTAACGCTGCTTCCTGTTATACTTATACGTACTTACAATACCGGAGTGGTCTGACGATGATTCTGATCCAGCCTTCCTATAGCTCACGTCAGCCAACACGTCAGCTCTCCTTCCTTCTAACAACTCCACATGACGGCTGACGTATGTGGGTGGGGTTTGGGTGACTGACTGACGCACGCCCAGAGCCTCCTCCTGACATCCCTCTTCTTCGCTGACGTTCACGCTTCGTAAAACCTTGCTGACATCCTCCTTCACACCTATTCAATGACGTGTGTGTGTGTGTGTGTGTGTGTGTTGGTCTTTTGCACACCTTAGAATGCTGTGTTGATAAGGTGTATATAGATTTTGCTCTTTTTTTCTATATCTCTTCTATCCTATGTGTGTGTGTGTGTGTTTGTGTTTTTTTTCTTTGTATTATTTATATTTCTTTTCTTTCTGTTTTTTTATCTCTTTTCTCGTGTGTGTGTGTGTGTGTGTGTGTGTGTGTGTGTGTGTGTGTGTGTGTGTGTGTGTGTGTGTGTGTGCTTACCTTACCTCAATTCTTCCCACTATGAATGACGCCCTGAACCCTTAATCTTTAATATACTTCAGGTTACCGCCCACACCCTTTCCCCCCACCCACCCCAAGGGGACGCCCATTACCCATTAAACAAGACTTGGCACTGTGTATGTTCATATGTCAAGCGCGTGTCACCGCTGGCAATTTATCACAGGAAAAGAAAAACCCAACACACGATTTGACTTCACTTGACGTAACGATTCGTGTCCATCTCGCTGCCTCCTTCTCCTCCTTCTCCTCCTGCTCCTCCTCCTTCTCCTCCTGCTCCTCCTCCTTCTCCTCCTGCTCCTCCTCCTCGTCCTCCTCCTCCTCCTCCTCGTCCTTGTTGTTGTCGTCTTCACTGCCTTCCTCCTCCTCCTCCTCCTCCTCCTCCTCCTCCTCCTCCTCCTCCTCCTCCTCCTCTTCCTCTTCCTCCACAATTTCCCGGGCGTTAAGAGGAGGCGCGTGACAGGTAATGAGATTATTTACACATTCATTTATTCCTTCCT
>JAPQNM010000043.1:1415151-1420151 GCA_029783475.1 Metacarcinus magister
CTTTCTTACTTCCTACCTACCTTCCTTCCTTCAATCCTTCCTATCTTTCTTACTTCCTACCTACCTTCCTCCCTTCCTCCCTTCCTCCCTACCTATATACCTATCTCCCTACCTTCCCTCCACACCTTAGACTCTCTTCTACTCTCTCTTGTACTTACCCACCCACACCTACCTAAACCTCACCTGATTTACCTGACCAAACTTGCCCAAAATCACGTGGTCCTGGTGAGGTCTCAATCAATGTTACCTGTTGAGGGTGTGGCAAGGTGAAAAGATGCAATTTTATTTATTTATTTATTTATATTTTTATTATATATATATCCTTAACCTGTATACACCTACCTCTACCTGTATGGTTTACCTGTGTGGCTTAGCTGTGGTGGTGGTGGTGGTGGGGAGTTTGTATATACAGGGTTTTGTTTACAGGGTGGTAGGGTGGTGTGGTATGGTGGTAGGGTGTTGAGGAAGGGTAGGGTGGAAGGGTAATGTAGGTAGGGTAGGGTAGGGTAGGGGAGGGTAGTATAGGGGTATTTATATGACAGAGACCGACCCCCTACCCGCCTACACCTACTTCTATGCTCTCTGTATTGTTACTTGGCACCAATCTCTCTCTCTCTCTCTCTCTCTCTCTCTCTCTCTCCTCTCTCTCTCTCTCTTCTCTCTCTCTCTCTCTCTCTCTCTCTCCTTCTTAGTTACATGTTCCTCGTCTTAGTTTTCTTCTCCCAGTCACCTCTTGTTCCCTACTCTAGTTTCTCTCTCTCTCTCTCTCTCTCTCTCTCTCTCTCTCTCTCTCTCTCTCTCTCTCTCTCTCTCTCTCTCTCTCTCTCTCTCTCTCTCTCTCTCTCTCTCTCGTGTGAATGTGTGTGTGTGTGTGTGTGTGTGTGTGTGTGTGTGTGTGAGAGAGAGAGAGAGAGAGAGAGAGAGAGAGAGAGAGAGAGATGAAAGATAGCATGGTCTTCCTTTATGACATTGTGCAATGCTTACCACATCATTCTTTCTCTCCTCCTCCTCCTCCTCCTCCTCCTCCTCCTCCTCCTCCTCCTCCTCCTCCCTCTCCCTACCTCCCTCCTTTACTCCCCCTCCTTCTTCTTCGTCTAGGTTCTCTGCTTCTCATCATTCCTCTTCCTCTTCTTCCACCTCCTTCTTCTTCTTCTTTTTTTACCTCTCTCCTTCTCATCCTTCCTCTTCCTCCTCTTTCATCTTATTTTTTTTTTGGTACTTCTCTCCTTCCTATCATACTCTCCTCCTCCTCCTCCTCCTCTTCCTCCTCCTTCTTCCTTCCTTCTCGTTCTTCTTCTTCTTCTTCTTCTTCTTCTCCTTCTTCTTTTTCTTCTTCTTCTTCTTCTTCTTCTTTATTTTATTTTACTTAATTATCCCTAACCTTAACTTTTTATTTCTTTTAATACTAAGTCACATGAAATTTATAAGTGTAGGTGAACGATGTCTACTGGTAACACAAAAAGGGGGGAAAAAATATGCTGATGAACGATACTTACTGTGTGTGTGTGTGTGTGTGTGTGTGTGTGTGTGTGTGTGTGTGTGTGTGTGTCATAGATTGTATGTACTCTAATGAAAATGTAATCAAGCGAAAAGATGTTATACAATGTAGTTCAACTCTCTCTCTCTCTCTCTCTCTCTCTCTCTCTCTCTCTCTCTCTCTCTCTCTCTCTCTCTCTCTCTCTCTCTCCCCTCCTCATCTATAATACCTATAAAATGTCTTCTCTTCATCAGATTATCATTCTTTTCTTTATTTCATCCTTTTATTATATTTTTTCTTCCATCCATCCATCCTTCCTTCCTTCCTTCTTTCTCTTTCCTTCCTTTCCTTCCACCTTATTTTGTTTTCCTGTTTTCCTTCAAGGTTGAGACAGATCCTCGTAGGGAGAGAACCACGCCCGCACGCCTTACGTACTGCATTTGTTTGGGTGTTGTGTTGTGTTGTGTTGTTGCGGTATACCACCTCTATATTACCCGACATGGACTCTCTTTCTCTCTCTCTCTCTCTCTCTCTCTCTCTCTCTCTCTCTCTCTCTCTCTCTCTCTCTCTCTCTCTCTCTCTCTCTCTCTCTGGCATCCGTGTTTATCATGGGATATCGCCAGTGCACTTTTTTTTCCCTCCCTTCCCTCTCATCCCTCATCTTTATTCCCTTGTTCCCTCCTCTTCCTCCTCCCTCCCTCTCACGTCTGCAGTAATTGTCCTCAACACAGACGGACATCAATTTAAGGAGTGTCAAAGTCCCTCCCCGCTGTCCCCGCCCTGACACTTCCTGGATCGTGGGTGTGCGAGGCGTGAAGACTGTGACGGAAGCAGTATGGAGGTTGCAGGTCAAACTGTTTACCTTAGTTGTCGGGCTTGGGCGGGGCGTGTGAGCCTGGCTTCCCCGTTACGCTGTGCCGAGGCCCATCGTCCGCCGCCCACCGCCCGCCGCCCGCCGCCCCACCTGCCTCCGAGCACTGTGTAGGTAACCAGTTCAATTAATAAAAGCTGACGTGATGCTCAGTCCGGCAAGACGAAAATGCGGGCAATGGAATGGTGGTCGCAGGTAATGGTGGAGGTGGTGGTGGTGGTGGAGCGCAGGTGTGTCTGGCGGTAATTGAACATCGATGGAATGAGAGGCAGCAAGGCAATGATCTATTTAGCAATATTCACGAGAGGAAAATATTAAAACGGGGAAAACCGCGAGAAGCCTCTTTGATCCCCTTGCCAGGCGGGGGATGGATGGGGATATAGATCGGCGGGCGGTGTGGTGCGGCCGCTGCCTCATGCTGCCCAAACCCCCGCCGCCGCCCCGCCGCCCCGCCGCCCCGCCGCCCCGCCAGCTGGCCCCGGCTGGTCATGACTGACGCCCTATCGGAAACATGTTCATCTAAACACACCCTCGCACCGTCCACGGGGGAATCATACCAGACCAGCGGCGGCGGCGGTAGCGGCGATGGTGGTGATGGTGGTGGTGGTGGCGGCGGTGGCACCTTCTACCTTATGACAGCGGTGTGACAGGACAGGTTACACTTAGCACACTCTCCCACCTGGCACGAGCAGGTTGGCGGCGACCAGGTGTGACTGATTCTAGGTGGCGTCCGATGCACGTCTAGGGGAAAACAGCATATTAATTATTTGTTATATTTATGTATGTCCTGCGTGCGGTAAACTCACTACTGTGGGAGGTGGTAACACCTCACCTCATCCTGGCTGGGCAGGTGAGATGCTCGTTCGTGTTTTGTTCGTTTTTTTTCGTGTTGTTCATAGTGCAGTATAGGCGGCGGTGTTTGGTGTTGTTTATTAGTTGCATGTACAGTGAACACCGGCAGGGTGGCGTAGGTGGTATTGGATCTGGAATAAGATGTACATACAGATGTACAAACAGAATCTGGTGGCTGCTGCGCTTGGGGCGTAGTGCGCGTGCGCCGGGATGGACACGGGCGGTGGAGATACAGCCAAGCGTAGGATAATCATACTGGATGTATAACTATTGCTTGCCTGGTGCTTCAGATGATGCTTGAATCACACGCAGCAGGGTCGTGTTGTTGAGTGTGAGAGGTGTGAGGGTTGAGGGGAAGCTTTGGACCTTGTTGGGGCTGATAACAAAAGTCGGCGTGGGCTCGCGGCTGGTGGTTGGTGGGGCGCGCGCTGCTAACCACCTCAGTGTGCTCTGCGCTGGGCTTAGCTGCGGAACTTTGCTGCCTTCTGACTGTGCCGTGTGTGTGTGGGTGTGGTGTAGTGTGGTACAGTTGTGGCGCTGCCACTGTGGGGTGTGGTGGAGGTCGGTAGGACCGTATAGCGTGGTCGGTGAGGAGTGCTAGCCGACACCGCAACCATGGGGTGCGCCATGTCTGCGGAGGAGCGTGCCGCTCAGGCCCGCAGCAAACAGATCGAAAGGAACCTGAAGGAGGACGGCATTCAGGCGGCGAAAGATATCAAGCTGCTGCTACTGGGTGAGTACTGACGGGGTGGGGAGGGGAGGGAACAGCATGGCGGCGAGGGGGGAGCCTTTTCTGCCCCTGAGTTCAGAGCCTCGGTGCCCCCGGGGAAGGCGAGCGGGTAGGGTGCAGGTGCCCGGGCACCACCCCACCCGGGCAGGACGTGTGCATGAAGGGCACCGGCACGCCAAGCGAGGAGAGGCTTTGCGCAGGCCGCCCTTCTGGGCGTGGCACCGGCACTGCCTGAGCGGCTGCCTCACCCGGGCACTCTGCTATTGATTACTTCCCTTGCAAGTTGATGTGTGAGGATAGAAACTCACTTTTAACATTAACATAAGTGTATAGTGAGTAAAGTGTCAACTTTCTGGCGAAGGTGGCGTGGGTGGAGCCACCTGGTGGCCGGCACGGAGTTAGCCGGGGCGAGGAACACGGGCCCAGCTGACCCGCGCCGCACCAAGGTGCCACCGGATGGCACTCCCGCTCACTCGGATTTAAAGGGACCCACACACACACACACACACACACACACACACACACACACACACACACACACACACACACAGACACAGCCATGGGATGAACAGCCATAACGATAACATCACTGTGTCCTCCGGTCCTACCTCCCCTCACCATCGGCCGTCCATTCATTGTTCACACCCTCCCTCCACCCTTCACTCTACATCCCTTACCCCCGTCCGCCCCGCCCCGCCCCGGCGTCACACCCTTACTCTGACGGGCGCCCCTTACGCTCCATTTCCACCAATCGTTCCCTTCACCGTGGCTGTCCCGTGAGTGGTGGGGGGGAGGGCAGGTGGGGAGGACTGTGAGTCACGCCGCCACGCTAGGGGTGTGTCAGGGGTGGGGAGAGTAGCGGGGTGAACAGTATTGAGCCCGCGGAGGGAGGCGGCGTGTGGGTGGGGGGATACCGACTTGCCTGATACCCCCCCCCCACTTACCCCAATAATACCCCCAACCCCCTACACCCTCTCTCTCTCTCTCTCTCTCTCTCTCTCTCTCTCCTCTCTCTCTCTCTCTCTCTCTCGTAACCTGTTATTTAGCACTTTCTTCCTCTCCCTTCTCTT
>JAPQNM010000043.1:1437651-1445151 GCA_029783475.1 Metacarcinus magister
CTAGTACTTCTAAGGCTTCTTCACCTGTTGTATGTGTGGTGGTGGTGGTGGTGGTGATGGTGGTAGTAGTGTACAAAGGAACCCAAACAGCAATGTACTCTAGGGTCCCTGCGAAGACTGTTTGATATAACTACTCTACACTAACTACTTGAATTAGAGAAAGGATAGTACAGTGGAAGGCTAGTAGTAGTAGTAGTAGCAGTAGTTGTTGGTGTTATTATTGCTATTCTAATTATTATTTTCTATTATGAGAGAGAGAGAGAGAGAGAGAGAGAGAGAGAGAGAGAGAGAGAGAGACACTATGACCTCTGATACATACTTGACCCTTGACACTTCATACATTTTTTCTCTTTAGTTCAATCCCACACATCCTCATAACTTCTCTCTCTCTCTCTCTCTCTCTCTCTCTATCTCTCTCTCTCTCTCTCTCTCTCTCTCTCTCTCTCTCTCTCTCTCTCTCTCTCTCTCTCTCTCTTTGTCACATCCCTTCCGACGCCACACTTCCCTCCCCTTTCTCCCCCATTCCTCCCCCTTCCTTCCCCTCCCCCTTCCTCCCCTTCCTCCCCCTTCCCCCCTTCCCCCCTTCCATTCCTCACACATGGCGGTCCTGGTGTTACTCAGAAAGGGGTGTGTGTGTGTGTGTGTGTGTGTGTGTGTGTGTGTGTGTGTGTGTGTGTGTGTGTGTGTGTGTGTGTGTGTGTGTAGGGACGTGGCGTGTGTGTGCGTATATTGTAGAGCGTGTAGACATGGTGCCCGCCATCTTGTCATGTGTGTACATACTGTCTCTAGAGGATGTATACATGTGTTTGTGTGTGTGTGTGTGTGTCGGTGTTTTATTGATGTATCTATGGTATGTGTGTGTGTGTGTGTGTGTGTGTGTGTGTGGTGTGTGTGTGTGTGAGAGAGAGAGAGAGAGAGAGAGAGGAGAGAGAGAGAGAGAGAGAGAGAGAGAGAGAGTCATCCACTCTTACCTCACCCTCACAAAATAAATATAAAAAAGTTTACCTAAGATAACCTCACTCAAAAAATTATGACATGAGCTGATAAGACACAACCTAAGCTAACCTAACGTAACGTAACCTAACCTGACCTCACTTGACCTGACCTGACGTGATACCCAACACATGACTAACTGAGTTGACGTGAGGAGAGGCAGGGAGCTAAAAAAATTTCCCTAACAAAGAAGGTAGAAATTCCCTAACAAGGAGATCTTTTAAAAGCCAGTTTGAGGCCAGGTGAACGAAAACAGTGTTAAGATTAGTACAAGGGAAGAGGGTGTGTGTGTGTGTGTGTGTGTGTGTGTGTGTGTGTGTGTGTGTGTTGGGGGTCTGTGTGTGTTGAGGGTCTGTCTGTGAGTTAACACTTTCCTCTGTTTTAAATTTTCCTTGAGAGCTGATATGTATGTGTGTGTGTGTGTGTGTGTGTGTGTGTGTGTGTGTGTGGGTGTGAGAGGTGAGGAGATATCGGGCACGTCGACCCTCATCCTCCTTAGATTGAGTGTGTACGTACGTGGGTAGGTGAGTGTGTGTGTGTGTGTGTGTGTGTGGATTGAAAGACCCTTGTTAAGATTGTGAGTCAGTCAGTTAGATGAAGCTCTCTGTTTTATAATGAATAGATGTGTGTGTGTGTGTGTGTGTGTGTGTGTGTGTGTGTGTGATGATAGAGAAAGAGAAGGAAAGGAGAAGTATTATATTTATTATGAGGAGAGGAAAAAAAAAGTTATTATAAGATTAGAGTAAAAAAAATATATAAAATGAGAGATAATAATACCAAAAAAAATTGATAATAATAACAAAATAACTGAAGAAAAAGAAAATAAAAGGAAATAAAATGATAAGAAACCATGATAGAAAGAAAACGAGATAGATAAGAAAGAATAACAAGAAGGAAAATATAATCAAATAAATGAACTCAGCAAAGAAAATGAAGATAAAAGAGACACAAGAAAGATAATATATAAATAAAAAAAGAAAGATAAATGGAAAGAGGAAGAGGAAGAAGGATTTTAGAATGCAAATGAGAGCGAGAGAGAGAGAGAGAGAGAGAGAGAGAGAGAGAGAGAGAGTAATTGTAGTTTTTCCTCAGAACTTGCTTTGTTTTTACATTTCTTAGTCTGTTTGTTTACTTAATTATTTATTGAGAGAGGAGGAGGGGAAGGGGGTGGGCGAGGGCCTGAGAAAACAACACACACACACACACACATAACTTTCCTGATTTACTGATGACTTCAACAAAATATTAACACAGAGAGAGAGAGAGAGAGAGAGAGAGAGAGAGAGAGAGAGAGAGAGAGAGAGAGAGAGAGAGAGAGAGAGAGAGAGACGGGGGGGGGGAAAAGAAGGAAGGAAGAACGAGGGGAAGGAAGGAATTGAGTTCAAGGAGAAGGTAAAGAAGGAAGGAAGGAAGATATAGAACAGAAGAGGAAGAGAGAGAGAGAGAGGAGAGAAGAGGGGAAGAGGAGAGAGGGGAGAGGAAGGTGGGAGAGGAAGGTGGGAGATGACGTCATGAGGGTTGCCAACTAGTGTTTATATTGTGAAGGTGAGAGAGAGAGAGAGAGAGAGAGAGAGAGAGAGAGAGAGAGAGAGAGAGAGAGAGAGAGTGAGAGTGTTAGAGAGAATAATAAGCATGAAACGGACTCTCTAATGACATGACTTAAAATACCTTTCTCTCTCTCTCTCTCTCTCTCTCTCTCTCTCTCTCTCTCTCTCTCTCTCTCTCTCTCTCTCTCTCTCTCTCTCTCTCTCTCTCTCTCTCGGAAAGCGAAGAAAATGGATGCCTTATATAACACACACACACACACACACACACACCACACACACACACACACACACACGCACACTACAGGTAGCACAAGTGTGTTCTTTGGCCAATAAATCTTTCTTCAAATTGAGGCATAAAATTACTGTGAGAGAGAGAGAGAGAGATAGAGAGAGAGAGAGAGAGATGAAAAAGATTAGTTGTAAGAAAAAATAAGTTTGAATAAAGAGATAGAAAGAAAAAAAATATACATATAAATATACTTTTTTTTTTACTTCATCGTGTACTACTAGACTCATTTATTTAGAGGTGATACAGGTGTACACACACACACACACACACACACACACACACACACACACACACACACACACCTGCACGAGTTTTTACCTTTTGATTACACCCTCTTCCCCTCCTCCCCTCCTCCTCCTCCTCCTCCTCCTCCTCCTCCTCTTCCTCCTCTTCCTCCTCCTTCCTCTCCTCCTCTTCCTCCTTCCTCCTCCTCCTCCTCCTCCTCCTCCTCCTCCTCCTCCTCCTAACACCTGCATTTATATATTTTTTTTTCTAGTTAATCTACAAACATCAACACCTACCTCCCCCCCCCTCACTCTCACTCACTCACTCACTCACTCATGACATCATCCTTTCGTTCACACTTAGCCTTCTCCTTCTCCTCCTCCTCCTCCTCCTCCTCCTCCTCCTCCTCCTCCTCCTCCTCCTCCTCCTCCACCCAACCTAACCTAACCTAACACGGAATCCTTGTCACTACAATTACTCGAGAAATAAAGAGAAAAACAAAAGGAAACTAACATGATTTTAGTAACCTTGAAAAAAATCTCTTACGACAGAATTCCAAAGTAGAATTTATGGAGGTGTGTGTATGTGTTCCTCCTCCTCCCTTTCCTCCTCCTCCTCTTCCTCCTCCTTCCTCCTCTCCTCCTCCTTACTCCCTCCTCACCTCCTCCTCCTACATCAACTTCCTCTTTCTTTCTCCCCCCTTCCCTTTACTTCCTTTCTTTCTTCCTTTCTTCCTCCTCCTTCCATATTCGCTCTTTCTTCCTCCCTTCCTCCTATCCTTCCTCTCCTCTCTTCCTTCCTTCTTTCTCCTCCTCCTCCCTCTTTCCTTTCTCCCTTCTTTTTTTCTCTCCTCCTCACTTCCTTCTATTCTCCTAGTCTCCTCCTCCTCCTCTCTTTTCCCTTTCCCCCTCTCCTTTCTCCTCCTCCTTTCCACTCCTCCTCCTCCATCCTTTCTCACCTCCTTCTTCCTTCCTCCTCTCTCCTCTTCCTCCTTCTCCTATTTCTTCTCCTTTCTCCTCCTTCCTCCTCCTCTTATGTGTTTCCTCCTCCTCGCTCTCCCTCTTCCTCCTTCTCCTTCTCTTTCTCCTTCCTCCTCCCTCCCCTCCTCCCTCTTCTTCTTCCTCCTCCATCCCTCACCTCCCTTCCTCTCCTTCTCCTTCTAGCCTTCATTTTCCTCTTCCTCTTTGTTCTTCCTCTCCTCCTCCTCAATCTCTCTCCTTCCCTCTTCCACCTCCTCCTCTTCCTTTCTTTTCTCTTCTCCTCTCCTCTTACTTATCTCTTCTCTTTCTTCTTCCTTACCTCCTCCTTCTCCTCCCCCTCTCATTCACTTTTCCTTCCTCCCCTCTTTTCCTTTTCCCCCTTCCTCTTTCTCTGTGCCTATCTCCTTCCTCCTCCTCCTACTCCCTCTCCCCCTCCCTTCTTCCTTCTCTTCCTCCTCCTTCCCCTCCCTCCTCTCCTCCTCCCCTCCCTCTTCCTCGTTTTTCCTTCTCCCTTTCTCCTTCCTTCCTTCTTGTCCCTCTCCTTCCTCCTCTTATCTTTATTTCTCCTCCTCCCTCTCTCTATTCCTTCTCCCCTTCTCCATCCTACTCCTCCTATCTCCTCCTCTCCTCCTCCTTCCTCTTTCCTTTTCTCCTCGTTTCCCTCCTTCCTCCCGCTTCCTTTTCCCCCTTTTCCTTCCTTTCTTCTCCTCCTCCCCTGCTTCCTTCCCTCCTTTCTTTCCCTCCTCATTCTCCTCCTCCTCTCCTTCCCTCCTCTCTTCCCCCCTCCTCTTACTATCTCCTCTCCTCCTTCCTTTCTCCTCCTTCTTCTTCTCCTCTCCTACCCCCTCCTCATCCCTCCTACTGTCTCCCTTCCCTCCCCTTCCTTACTCTCTTTCCCTCCTCTCCTCCTCTTCTCCCTACCTCCCTCTTCCTCCTTCCTCCCCTCTCTTTTCCATCTGTCCTCTCCTCTCCTCCTACCCTCCTCCTCCTCTCTTCCTCCCCTCTCCTCTCCTCCTCCCTCCTCATCCTCCTCCTTCCCCATTCCTTCCCTCCTCCTCCTTCTCTCCTTCTCTCTCCTCACCTTTCCTCCTCGCTCGCTCTTCCTCCTCCTCCTCCCTTTCCTTCTTCTCCTCCTCCTCTACTTCTCTTCTCCTCCTCCTCCTCTCCTTCTCCCTCTCTTCCTCCTTCTCGCCTCCTACTTCCTCCTCCTCCTCCCTCCTCCTCTTCCTCCTCTTCTCTCCCCCTCTCCTCTCTCCCTATCCTCCTCCTTCTTCCTCTTCTTCCTCTTCCTTCTCCTGTCCTCCTCCTTCTCCTCCTCGTCTCCTTCCCTACTCCTCCTTTCCTCCTCCTCCATCTCTACCTGTTCCTCCTCTCCTCCTAACCTCTTCCTTCTCTCCTCCTCCTTCCTCTTTCCTTCCCCGTTTTTTCTCCTCTTCTCTTCTCCACTCACCTTTTCCTCTCCCTTCATCTCCTCCTCCTCCTCCCTCCTCCTCTCCTCCTCTCTCTCTCCCCTCTCCTTCCTCCTTTCTCCTCCTCCTCCTCTCCTTCTCTCCTTACTCCTTCCTCTCCTCCTCCTCCTCTTTCTCCTCCTCCTCCTCCTCCTCCTCTTATTCCGGGTCTGTTTATTGCAACAAGAGGTGTGTCTGACCCCCACTATATTTAGCGCCTCAGCCCCCCACCCCCAACCTCACCCCTCCTCCCCTCACTCTTTCCCTCCACTCTCTCCTCTCACTCTTTTCCCCTCACTCTTTTCCTTCACTCTATCCCTTCATGTATTTTTTCTCTTTTTCCTCTCCTCATCCACCTCCATAATCCTTCACCTTTCTCTCTATACATCCTTTATCTCAAATTTTCTCCTCATTTTACTCTTTTCTCTCCCTATCACTCTGTTACATCTCATTATCTATTTTCTTCCCCTCTTCTTTTCCTCTTCCAACTTTCTTCACTCACAACCAAAAATAGACACTCACATCCACCCTCCACTCTCACCTAAAACTCCCCCTCAACTTCCCTCCTCTCTTCCCTCACCTCTCTCTCTCCCCATCTCCCTCTCCTCTACTCTCTCTCTCTCACTCACTACTTCCTCGTCCTCTCCTCTGACCTCTTCTTCACCACATCTCTCTCTCCTCCTAACCTCTCTAAAACTCTCTCCCCTCATCTCTCTCCCCCTCCTCCTCTCCTCCTCCTCTCGCTCTACTCGCTCCCTCCTCTCTCTCACCTCTCTCTCCATCTCCTCTTCACCCCGCTCATCTCTCACTCCTCTCTCTCTCTCTACTCATCTCTCACTCTCCTCCATCTCTATCTCACAACATCTCTCTCCCTCCCTCGCTTTTTTTGTTTACAAAAACACTCCCGTCTCACCTCTCTCTCTTCCCTCTCATCTCCCCTCTCTCTCCCTCGGTCACACCTCTCTCTCTCCTCTCTTTAAGTCTCTCCACCCTCTCTCACACTCTCTCTCTCCCTCTCTCCTCTCCTCTCTCCTCTTCTCTCCTCTCGTCATTCTCCTCTCTCTCCTCTCATCTCGCTTCTCCTCTCTCCTCCAACACTCTCTCTCTCCTCTCTCTCTCTCCCCAACGCTCTCTCCTCACCCGTCTCCTCTCTCTCCTCTCTCTCCTCTATCGATCCCCCAAACAAACTCCTCCCTCTCCCTACGGTCTTCCATACTCATCTCACACCTCTCTCCACTCACATCTCCGCTCCCTCTCTCTCTCCTTCTTCTCATCTCTCTACCCCCCCTCTCCTCTCCTCCCACCTCTCTCTCTCTCTCCTCTTCTCTCCCCACGCCTCCTCTCTCCCTCTCTCTCCCCGTATGCCTCCTCTCCTTCCTTTTTTTTCCCTTTCCTTCCTTCCCTTTTCTCTCGTTTTCTTTTCTTTCTTTTATCCTCTTTTTCTTTCTTTTTCTTCTCGCCCCAATCCGCATCATCTCTCTCATCGTCCCAAACTCTCATCTCCTCAGCTCTCGCTCTCTCTCTCTATTCCTCCTCTCTTTCCTTTTTTCATTTCTTCCCCCCTTCCTCCCCCCTTCCTTTCTTCTTTCCCATTCATTTTCCTTTCTTTGTCCTTTCGTAATTCCTTTCCTTTCTTCCCCCTTCTTATCTTCCCTCCTCTTTCTTTTCTTCTCCTTGCTTCTTTTTTCTTTTCTCTTTTCTTGCTTTCTTTCCTTTCTTTTTCCCTTCTTCCTTTTCTTCCTCCTTTCTTCGTCCTTTCTTCTTCTTTTTCTTTCCCCTTCCTTTCTTTTCTCCTTCCTCCTTTCTTCCCTTTTCTTCCTCCCTTTCTTTTCCACTTCTTCTTTTTTCTTTTTTTTCTTTTCTTTTTTCTCCTTTCTTTCTCCCCCTCCTTCCTCCCTTTCTTTTCTTCTCTCTCCCATCCTCCCTTCCTCTACTCTCTAACCTCGACCTAAAACCTTCTTACTCACTTAATCGATCAAAAATCTTCAATGTTTATCTTCGTTATCCTTCTCTTTCTT
>JAPQNM010000043.1:1449663-1452163 GCA_029783475.1 Metacarcinus magister
TAAACGTGTCGTAAGGCTTAGTTACGAACTGCTTTGAGCTGTAACAGTCATTACAAGAATATTCTTGGACGTTAAGACTATATGTGTTCCTTACGGGTTAACGTGTCGTGTGTAGGAGTATACGCGGGTTACTGATAACTATCATATCCTCTTGATGGAGCTTGACACTGCAATAAAAGTACTGCATTACATCTTTTAATGAAAATAAATAACTTCCATAGCCATTGGCACCGGTGACAGAGTCAGTAGTGAAGATTTTGACCGGCCCGTCATGACCGAACGAGCGGTGGGAATTGAATTGTTTTCTGCCTCTATATACCTAATTCTAGTGAGCCTTATCTTGATGCAGCAGCATTTAAGAAGGTCAAAGGAAGGCTATGTACACTACAGGAGTAATCAAACAGACTCTGCCATCCTGAAATAGTGTATAAAATCTTGTTTTCATCATATTTTCTACTTAAACTAGCTGTAACTCCTTTCGTTTTACTCGTATTGAATTTTCAAGCAATGCTTCAAAATCTGCACATTTTTCCGATCCTTATGGTATGTAACATGTACTGATAAACACAATAGTAAGAAAATATATATTACGTCCTCACGTAAATTTGGTAGATTATAAATCATGAAAAAAGAAACTAGACGCAGGATTGGAATGGGATAGGGTTTAAAAACAAGAGAAAAATATTTATGATTTCACAACATAACTCTTTGTTATATTTGATCGGTATCTAGCTCATGAAAAATAGTTATTTACTAAAATAATGATATCATTAAACAAACAATATTAGCTTCTAAGCTAAGATACCAATTGAACAAAGTGCTTTGTTTATTAGTTGGTAATTTCTTAAGGAATATCTGATATCTTTTCCATCAACATTGGTAAAGTATTAGATCCACCATACTGATTTTATCATGTGTTTTAACCCAAATAAATTCCTTTATAGCAATAAAAGTTTCTGGTGAAATTAACTGAAACTAAGCTGAAAGTCTTACATTATTTCTATGTACAACATACTTTAAAAAGAACAAAATCGAAGAGGAAATTTTGCAAAAAATTTCCCAGAGTAGAAAAAATGACAAAAATACACCATATGTTGAGATCAATTCTACACATCCACGAGGGTCTGTAAGATGGTTAAACGTGTCGTAAGGCTTAGTTACGAACTGCTTTGAGCTGTAACAGTCATTACAAGAATATTCTTGGACGTTAAGACTATATGTGTTCCTTACGGGTTAACGTGTCGTGTGTAGGAGTATACGCGGGTTACTGATAACTATCATATCCTCTTGATGGAGCTTGACACTGCAATAAAAGTACTGCATTACATCTTTTAATGAAAATAAATAACTTCCATAGCCATTGGCACCGGTGACAGAGTCAGTAGTGAAGATTTTGACCGGCCCGTCATGACCGAACGAGCGGTGGGAATTGAATTGTTTTCTGCCTCTATATACCTAATTCTAGTGAGCCTTATCTTGATGCAGCAGCATTTAAGAAGGTCAAAGGAAGGCTATGTACACTACAGGAGTAATCAAACAGACTCTGCCATCCTGAAATAGTGTATAAAATCTTGTTTTCATCATATTTTCTACTTAAACTAGCTGTAACTCCTTTCGTTTTACTCGTATTGAATTTTCAAGCAATGCTTCAAAATCTGCACATTTTTCCGATCCTTATGGTATGTAACATGTACTGATAAACACAATAGTAAGAAAATATATATTACGTCCTCACGTAAATTTGGTAGATTATAAATCATGAAAAAAGAAACTAGACGCAGGATTGGAATGGGATAGGGTTTAAAAACAAGAGAAAAATATTTATGATTTCACAACATAACTCTTTGTTATATTTGATCGGTATCTAGCTCATGAAAAATAGTTATTTACTAAAATAATGATATCATTAAACAAACAATATTAGCTTCTAAGCTAAGATACCAATTGAACAAAGTGCTTTGTTTATTAGTTGGTAATTTCTTAAGGAATATCTGATATCTTTTCCATCAACATTGGTAAAGTATTAGATCCACCATACTGATTTTATCATGTGTTTTAACCCAAATAAATTCCTTTATAGCAATAAAAGTTTCTGGTGAAATTAACTGAAACTAAGCTGAAAGTCTTACATTATTTCTATGTACAACATACTTTAAAAAGAACAAAATCGAAGAGGAAATTTTGCAAAAAATTTCCCAGAGTAGAAAAAATGACAAAAATACACCATATGTTGAGATCAATTCTACACATCCACGAGGGTCTGTAAGATGGTTAAACGTGTCGTAAGGCTTAGTTACGAACTGCTTTGAGCTGTAACAGTCATTACAAGAATATTCTTGGACGTTAAGACTATATGTGTTCCTTACGGGTTAACGTGTCGTGTGTAGGAGTATACGCGGGTTACTGATAACTATCATATCCTCTTGATGGAGCTTGACACTGCAATAAAAGTACTGCATTACATCTTTTAATGAAAATAAATAACTTCCATAGCCATTGG
>JAPQNM010000043.1:1457163-1474663 GCA_029783475.1 Metacarcinus magister
ATTCATTCAACTCACTCACCTAGCCAACTACTTATCCATCCACCCCTTCTTTATCTTTCTCTCTTCTCTTCTTTCTCTTCTCTTCTCTCTATCTCTCAAACACAAACAAAGGAATAGCACATAGAGAAACAGACAGAAAGACAGTTAAAAAAACAACTAACAAGAAAACAAAGAAAACAGTCGAGCCGAGTCAGAGAGCGTGTAGCAGGGGTGAAGGGAAGGAGGTGGAGGAGGGAAGAGCCTTTGGCCTGAGTTAGGTGGGAGTGTGGGACCACCACTCCACCAGTCACAGCTTACACTCCCTCCCGCTGCTTCCCGCTTCCCGCTGCCCCACGTTACTCTCCTCTTAAACCAGCAGATGCAGCAAGCGTCTGAACGTCTTTTGCGCCGATTTAAAATGCAAAATCGTTTCGAGAAATCTAACAACAAATGAGACATCATGATTGTAGCCTGAGAGTCCCGGGCACGGACAGCGCACATTAGCCAATGATATGCTACATTTCCCGCGCCAATAAATAGTTGCCAGTGCCAGGAGCGTCGGTGGGGGTGTGGGGGAGGGGGGGAGAAGGGAGGTAGGCAGGGGGCAGGCAGGAGGCAGAGGGCAGGCCAGTCTACCAAACCAACTAGGACGGACGGAGGAGCAGGCGTCAGAAATAGTGTCGTTGCTGATAAGTGGTTTGATTTGTGCTTTGTGTTAATAATATATGAATTGGAAGAAACAATTATTAGTCAGACAACAAATGATGGTCCAGGCAATGATTAGACTCGGCACAAATTAGGGTTGAAGTGCCACCATCACCTCCTAATGTTAAGACTCTCCAATCCTCTTGCCGACACCTTGATGGCATACTAAGTACACCCTAAGCACCTCCCCTTTTCAGCACGCAGATTATGAGACTACTCTACTCCTCTAACGCCAACACGAAGTGACGACACGTGGCAGTGAGGAGAAGCCGCTCGTGATCTCCTGCTATATACACCAATCTTGAAGGTATTATTTCCGTGAGTTTTAAATTAAATCGAAGAATAATTTCCTTTTATATAGTCAAATTAAGGCCTAGGTATTATCTTACGCCTTTTTGTTGTTATTGTGGTGGTTGCTATTTGCTGCTGATGTGATATTGAGATAATAGTGATTGTTGCGATGGTGGTGGTGGTGGTGATGGTGATGGTTTGAGGCACAATACGGATACAAAATATCATAAGCCTTCCAGTGATCCCCAACAAGGCAGGAGAGAGCCACTGAGGCAGCCCAGCCCAGCCCAGCCCAGCCCAGTGGGTAGCCCGGCAGGAGGGAGGAGGAGGCAGGGCTGTGATGAGAGTAATAAAGCAAGTCTCTGAAGGATGAGGCGCAAAGACTTAAATTGGAACAAAAGTACCAACAAATAATACACACACGTCAACACAGGTGGCAGAGATACAGGTGTGTGTGTGTGTGTGTGTGTGTGTGTGTGTGTGTGTGTGTGTGTGTGTGTGTGTGTGTGTGTGTGCGTGTTTTTGTAATGCCTTGAGGGAGTGAAGGAGTGAGGGAGTGGGGGAGGGGGAGAGGGAGGGGGTGGGGAGCAAGGAGGGGGAAACAAGTAGCAGCCACAGGTGACAAGAACCTTAGTGATGGAGGGGGTGAAAAGTTACAGGCTAGAAAACACGAGAGAGAGGGAGAGGAACGAACACGAGGGGAAAGAAAGTGAAAGGGAAAATGGAGATAAATTACAGGGACACAGGGAAAGGGAGACTGATAAGGGGAAGAGGAGACAAGCGGAAAATAGATAAACAGGTGAAAGAGAAAGAGAAAGAGAGAGAGAGAGAGAGAGAGAGAGAGAGAGAGAGAGAGAGAGAGAGAGAGAGAGAGAGAGAGAGAGTGGGGGGAGGAGGGCCTTGGGTGATGGCAACAATTAAGGGAAGAATGAACGTAATCTGATCGTCGGGAGGAAGGGAGGAAGGGAAGTGACCGTAGCACACTTACTTACCTTACCTTACCTCACCTTACCTTACCTCCACCCAACCTAACCTCACCTCCACCTAACCTCACCTCACCTCTACAGTCATCTTCCTTCACCTCCACCTCAATCACCTCCTCTTCTTATTATTCTTATTCTTATTCTTCTTAATCTTCCTCTTCCTCTTCCTCTTCCTCCTCCTCTTCCTACTCCTTTTTTTATTCTTTTATCTTATTTTCATTTTCTGTTTAGCTTTACTTAACGTCTCTCACTTTTCCTTTCCCTTTTTTCCCTTTGTTCTGCCGCTTTCCCTTCTTTTCTCTCTTTTATTTCCCTCTTTTCTTTTTCCACAGTCCATTAATTGCTTTGGTCATTCGTCTTGGTGTGTTTTGTTCCTCTCTCGTTATCTTCTTTCTCTCTTTCTCTCTCTCTCTCTCTCTCTCTCTCTCTCTCTCTCTCTCTCTCTCTCTCTCTCTCTCTCTCTCTCTCTCTCTCTTCACTTGTCCCCACGTGTACCCTAACTTTGCCTCCCCTCAACCCCCCACCTCACCTCCTCAGCTTTCTTCCTTCTCCTTCCCTCCCTCCTTCCTTCCTTGCCTCACCCCCTCGCCTTCCTTGCTTCCCACCCTCATCGGCAGCCCATTGCTCACCCTAATATGCTAATTTTATAGTGGCCTTAGGTCGTTATTCTCCCCCTTGGTACTTTCATTTTTTTTTTCTTTTTTTTTTCTCTTTTTTTTCCCCCAATTAGGAAGCTGCAAGGTGTGTGATTGAAGTTAATATCTCCATCTCTTATCGCCTCTTCTTGGACTTCAGTATCTTCCTTTTCTTCTTCTTTTGGTTTCCGTTTTGTATTCCATGACTCTCATCTTCTTTTGAATTCCGAGGTTTTATTTTTGTCGTTTTTATTTGTTTTTTTATTTTGACTGATGTTTTTGTTTTGTTTTCTTTATCTTTTCTTTCATTACTGTCACTGTTTTTTGTTTTTTTTTGTCTTGTGTCATATTTTCCTCGTTAAGTTTCGATCCTTTTTGGTTTTGTGTCATATTTCCACGTAAGTTTCGATCCTTCATCTCATTCGCTTAACGTCTTCATCTTTTGTTTTTCTTATTCATTTATGTAAAAACTTAACGACATCCTCAAACCCTCATTTCTTTCTCTAATCCTCCTGTCCACTCTTTACAGCATCCCTCCTTCCCTCCCTCCTCCCTCCTTCGTTCCCTACCTCCTTTTCTACCGTCCTCATACCTGTCCCTTTTCTTATTTATTTCTTTTTAACTCTACCTCTGACTCCTACCTATACACAACCCCTTACCTACCCTAATACCCATTCCTTCCCTCCAGGCCACCCACTCCAGTCAGCCATCTTCCATCCCTCCTCGTCCCTACACCTCTCTCGCCCTCTTCGTTCTCTCCTTCTCCAGTACGCGTCCCACCCTGAGGCCTTCCCACCCATTCCTGCCACTGTGGTTAAGGTCTCCTCCTTCTCCTCCTCCTCTTCCTCTACTACCGCCTCCGCCTCCTCCTCCTCCTCCTCTTCCTCCACTACCATGCAAGTCATCTGGTGAATTAACTTGCCCTGTGTGTTCTGTATCGCTTGTATTGGTTTAATAACTCGAGAATATCCCATCAGTCCTCAATTTGTAAGGCGCTGTGGTGAGGGATGACCTGCCGGTAAGCTAATCTGGGTCCACAGCGCCGGTCAGGTCGAGGGAGCAGCAGGACAATTTCTCACTGACTGCGACGTCTGGTCCTCCATCTGTGGCCGGCGTGAGATTGATCGTCCTGCAGAGGCGGCTGAATCGAAATTATCCTGAGAGCACTCTGGACTCCGCAGTGAGGTGTGTGTGTGTGTGTGTGTGTGTGTGTGTGTGTGTGTGTGTGTGTGTGTGTGTGTGTGTGTGTGTGTGTGTGTGTGATGGGGGTAGGAGGTGCCCTAGCCGGTCAGCTAGCCAGCCAGCCACCAGGACCCGCCCCAGGACACAGACGGCTGCCTCCCTGCCTTAGTACCTCCCTCCCTGCCTGCCTCCCTACCACCGCCACTCCATCTGACCCGCTCCTCCCCTCCACTCATTACTCACTGTACTTCTTTCATTAGGTCAGGTCTCCTTGAATTGCTGTGAACCTCGTCACTATTTTGGCACCCGTTCTGACTACCTCTCTTGTCACTGTGTGTGTGTGTGTGTGTGTGTGTGTGTGTGTGTGTGTGTGTGTGTGTGTGTGTGTGTGTGTGTGTGTTTGTGTGTGTGTGTGTGTGTTCTCAACTCTTCACTTTCTAGCTGACAGCACTGAGCGAGGCTGGGATGCTTGACGGTCAGTTTCGAAGCAAATCTCCCCTTTTTTCTGAAGTTATTTTAAGTTCCAGGCTTTTCGTTATTTTTTTTTTCTAGGTCAGGTTTCATTAGAGTTTTTCGTTCACTTTTGCTCTACCTATCCAATTTTGAATCAATGTTCTAAACCCTTTCAAAGATAAACAAGGTGTAGGAGATTGAGGGAATGTTCATCAAAAGTCTTAATCTACCATCAGATAATTGACTTAGGGAAGAGTGATGTATGGGAAGTGTAGTCACGTAACGGCAGTGTGCTTCCTCACGATGCAAAGAAGCAGCATCAACATTAATGGTGTCTGCAGGGAACACATGAGCACACGCTAACATGTGTCTAGACAACAGCTGGGCCAGTGAAGCGAGACAAGAGGCGTAAGGTGCGAGTGTTAAGAAATATTTTCAGTCCCCAAGTGATGAAGTGTTTCCGGGCAACAAGCAAGTACCCGGCGGCAACGAGGGCCCCGAGGCAGAAAGGTACAGGTGGTTTGGTGGTGGGCAGCGGCGGCCGAACTATAACTCTACGGAAATAAATTGTAGGATTCCATATAAAATAACACCGAAGTCTACGGGAATTTTACATACATTTTGAAATATTAGCATCTTAATTTCTCGGATACAAACATTTTCCCTCTACGTTAGAATTACTCATTTCTTCCGTCCATGTGTGTGTGTGTGTGTGTGTGTGTGTGTGTGTGTGTGTGTGTGTGTGTGTGTGGTGTGTGTGTGTGTGTGTGTGTGTGTGTGCGTGTGTGAATATATTTGAACACAAATACACACACACACACACACACACACACACACACACACACACACACACACACACACACACACACACACACACACACACACACACACACACTCGTGACTGTCAGCTATTACCCTCTCCAAAGAGCTCAGAGCTCATAGATACAGATCTATGGGTCTCACCTCACTTCCCACACATCACACACACCCGTCACCTTGCTGAAGGTGGACAGTAACCGCTCCCTGTCAGTGAAAAATCCTTAGCGACCTGAACAGGATTCGAACCCACACTTTGCCGGGTGACAGGTGGAATGGCTACCACTGAACCACGGGAGGTATGTGTGTGTGTGTGTGTGTGTGTGTGTGTGTGTGTGTGTGTGTGTGTGTGTGTGTGTGTGTGTGTGTGTGTGTGTGTGTGTGTGTGTGTGTGTGTGTGCGTTGTGTGTGAGTGAAAACGTGTGCCTCAACTTGCTAACTATAATTATAAATATACTGCTAGAGTGGCCAGGCCTGGAGGCAGAATGAAGGCAGAAGTGGACCGATCAGCCCCGAACTTACGAGGTTGACGCGGCCGTATATCGGAGGCAGCCCATTAAAGCTGACTATTGCTGGCTCCCCCGAGACGCTGATATCCGCATCACCTCCCACCCGGCTCATCGCTACTCCTCGCCAACACAACCCCAAGAAAAACACACTTTCCATACCCCTCCTTCCCTCCTTCCTTCCTTCTCTCACTCCTGAAATCTTTTATACCTGCACTAAACACATGTACTATGCCTTGTGTTGTGCTTACAGGAGCCTCGCTTGACTGTGGCGGCGTTGAGAAGGGAGGGAATGGACGAGTGGGGTATAATGCTTTATGAAACAGACTGGTGCAAAGGGGAGAGGGACTCAGAGGGTGTGATGGTCCGAGCCCCGAGTTACTGGCCGGACGTGTTGTGGAGTGGACATGAAGCACTTAATAATGAGAGTTGCCAGTAAGCACTTTACTGGGCAAGGCACCGCTGCTCCTTCCTTCCCCGTGTTGCCGGGTGAGACAACTGAGCCACACACGCCGCGGCAATGTCACATCCAGCTCCTGCCAGAGGACGAGGAGCATCAGGACGGAAAAGATGCGGCTTGAAACGTTCCATGTGGTTAAGGAAGTATATAGGTTTGGGTTTGGTATCTTGTAAATAAACCAAGACGATATGAATCTTAAAATTTTTGGAACAGTGTTAAGTTTCACTCCAGATGTTTAAGAAACGAAAAAAATATTGACTGGCGTAGTATATACCGTTATATACGCTATACGAGGATGACGCAGCTGACAAGGGAATATCAGCTCAAAGGAAGCAGGAACCACCACTCAACATCGACCAAACCTATCAATGAATGGACGTTGTTTTGCAATCTAGTTCAAAGTTCACACACCAAACTGCATGCGTATGACAAACTGGTTGACTCACGTAGATTTTTGTCAAATAATTAGGAGGCTAATGAAACTACCCTCAGATAATAAGTAGACTGAGAACTTGTTTCATAACATCCTTTGACGAGTGGTAAGATCGTCTTTTTCACCTGTGTATTCGCCATTCTGGGATGAATTAATTAATAAACCTTTTACCATCCATCCCTTTGCCATACCCTAAAACACACAGGAATCCACTCAGGTATTCACGATCTTAGATAACAACTACCCATCAAGGCATACATGTATTTTCACATGTGTTTGCATAATAAGCTGATGGTGCGCTCTGCTGTATTCTGAACACCCTAATTTATACCGCGCCGAGTTGAACCCCATGTAAGGCTACAGACAAGCAGCCGACGCCACAGCCTGACAGCCTTGTGTGGGAGGCCCGTTGGGGTCTGGTTACAGAAACTCTTTGCTTAATATATTATCCAAGTATGATAATTGCCGCGGCAGAAGTCACTTATTTAATCTAGCAAGTCTGCAAGCCTTGGTCAGCCATGAAAACGGTATTCTGAGACACTAAGAAAAGGAGAAAACAATAGGCTTACGAGGAAGTCGAGGAATAAAACAATAACCTAATTGTCTAACGGTTTTGAACCCGCGTCATCACGTAACTGCAGAAAAGAACTTAACAGGCTGAAAAATAACCAATCTCCCACTGACACACACACGCGCACGCGCACACGCACACGCACGCACACACGCGCGCGCGCACACACACACACACACACACACACACACACACACACACACACACACACACGAGGAGAAACAGCTCCCAAGGATAGAGCCCCCAGCTCGTGTTTCTCCCAGCGGCACATGCTTGCCGCCAACACTGAACACACGCCGCTGTGACCTGCGTGGCACGGCGCTCCACAATTGCATACAGAAGCGAGCACCACCTGTCTTAGTGATTATAGTATTTCAAGGCGACACCCAATATCATCAAAGCGGGTAATGTGTCGCAAGCATCATTATAAGTAATTACAGTTAATTGAAACAATGTGCACAGATTGCTTGCTTACCTTTCTGGGAGACTCTTCTGCGTGGGAATGTACCAAAATGAGAGTTAGAGCCGGAGGCCGTGTTCGACCGGACAAGGTCACTCGCTGGGCTGGGCGGACACACGGCTCTGGGACACAGCTCCGACGGGACCTTGTAAACGCCCTCCACACCATTCCGTCCGCCGGCCCTGGAGGGTCGCGGCCACGAGCTTATATGTCCTTCGGATGTTTCTTTGGAAGGTTTTACCGGGGATGACAACTGTCTTTGGCACGAGGCGGAGCTGCGACCCGCCGGCTGTGGGGTACTGTGGGCCGAGGAAGTGTGTCCCCCATTCATGGGCAAATACCTGGGACTGTCGCTGTCTCTTTGGCTAATGGAGCCCACCCAGGGGATAAACTCTCCTCTGAGCTGCACGCGGTGGGGCGTCACACACCTCGGAGGCGGCACACTCGACCACTCCTGTTGAAGGTGGCTGCTTGTGCTGCTACACTCCCAATCCACTACCTCCTGTCTCACACTAGTTCCGGTTTTATTATTTGATAATATATTGTTTCTATTCTTGGCTATATTCATATAGTTGATACACCTGTCTTGCTTATTACTACTACTACTGCCACTATCTGATGCTGGTGAGTTACGGACTCTTGTTTTGTCCTTGGGTGAGTAGGCGTCACGGCCTCTTCGCTCGGGTTTGGGAGTTGTCTTCACTCTTGTCTCTGCCTCATCAAGTAATTGCTCCGTGTCCGTTTCTGTTGTGGTTTCCGAGGTCAGAGGCTGCCGTCTGAACTTTGCCCTCCATTTGTTAATAGACGAGTTCCTGACGAGCTTACTCCTGTGGGCACTCATTGTCTCCCGTGGGACCCTTATCACCCGGGCGGACTTGGCCTCATTTGGGGGGGAACATATCAGGCTCTGGTTAGACTCTAGCGACCTACTGTCATCACGATCAGAAAAATCTTGATCGTATCTCAACACAGTGTTCTTTCCACTAGACCTTTGGCCCAGCACGCCTTCGTTTTTCTTGGAGCCCCGATCGTCGATGAGGCCTCTGGAGTCTTCTTTGGTGGTAGTGTGGTGAAAGGGATCATCGTGGCGAGGCCGTGATGACCTGCCAAGAGTGACCGCCAACACCCTCATCACTACCTCCACTGCCTTCCGCCCTCCACCTGCAACAACAAAACATAACAATCAGTTTAATTTTACCAACAACGTGAACAAATCCATTACTCCCATACAAGAAATTAACCCATAAAACCAATTACTGGGCTAAATATATACGGGTCATCAGTACAATCCACTGAAATTGCCCAATTAAGATCTCCAACAAAACGATCCACTCCAGAAATCAATGAGGCTTTGTTCCCTTGACACCTCTTGAAGGTTATCTGACAAGACACGCGAGGCTTCAAGGTCCTGAAGACAGCCGCGTCACGCCACACACTTCCCTCCTTCATGATTGTCCTGTCCTCCCCAACACACGACACGCACGCGACACGCACATGACACCAACCACACACGAACAACACACATCAATGCTGAACAGACAAAAAATCAATACAACATACAAAAAAAAACAATAATATGACTGTACTATGGATGGTGTGACGCTTCTGTTTTCCTTTCTCTACTTACAGTACAAGATAAGTAAGTACAACTAATACCTTTCCTGATAACTTAACACTTTTACATTTCAAACACTTAAGATCTCACCCAACTCACGACCTTCCACACTTCTAGGAACAAACTAGAGTCACGTTTTGATGCACTCACGTGACTGTACGTGTGTGTGTGTGTGTGTGCGTGTGTGCGTGTGTGTGTGTGTGTGTGTGTGTGTGTGTGTGTGTGTGTGTGTGTGTGTGTGTGTGTGTGTAATATAAGGGTGTGTATAAGGAATTGGATGAACATGACTCGCTCCTTACAAGATATTATCATTTCAATTGTTTTTTTGTTATTTTCCTGAAGATTTTATTCCGTGGCGAGTCTCTCTTGGAGCAAAATTAGAAGTGTTTTGAGAAATGCGTCCAGTAACGAGAGAGAGAGAGAGAGAGAGAGAGAGAGAGAGAGAGAGAGAGAGAGAGAGGAGAATTACAGGAACATTAAACAGTGTTAGGAAAGGAATACTGCTCCTCGATGTACTTATTGTTTTGTTAGATTTTTCCTTCTTTTGAAATATCTAACCATCATTATTAAACGAGCCTCCCAACCTATCATTGTACATCAGTGGTACATATACATTTATGCATAATTTCCGCAACTCTTCAGATAATCTCGTTAGTTACTCTTATTTAATCCAACACATATAGTAATCCAATACTAACAAACATTTAGTAGACGAGTTTATATTTTAGTTCCTCTTCCATTCACACTCCATAGAAAATAAAATAGAGAAGAAAACGACTTTTCTTGGTATACTAAAACTTTTCTTTCGATTGTTCATTAAACTAACATTCCCCTTCAACTACTGTCATATCGCTAGAATGGAACCTTATCTTGCTTCCTGTATAACCCTTCTTCCTAGCTTCAGGTACGGGTGATGGAAGGAGGAAGGAATGATAGATGCAGAGAGGGATAGGAGAAGCACAATCTAGCGAGGTTATAGGGCATGCAGCGTAGACTTGTATGGAGGGAAGGAAATAAAAATCAAGAGCCTTATCTATCGGTCTATAAGAGTAGATATGAAGGAAAATAGAGGAGATACGAACATGAATGATTGGAATAAGTTGTCTATGATGAGTACTAAGAATAGAGAGAAAGGTAGATACATCAATACAAGATAAATGTAATGAAGACAGGAAGGAAATCATGGAAAAATAACAGTATATAATCTTCCTGGAATGAGAGCGTGGAAGAGAGAGGGAAGAAGGAAGGGAGGGAGAGAGAATCGAGTCTTATCTTCACACAGCTTTCACCCAACTCTCCCACTATGACACCTTGGGAAGTAGAGTTCAGATTCACCCACGGATTCCACTTTTAGCACATGAGCAAATGGTTTAAGATTACCCAGGTGTATAACCCTTCAACCGCATGGCTCTCAGTGTGTGGCTTCCAGTCCAAGAGAACATAATGAGGAGCGTGGGAGTCCTGGGAATCACCAACACATACGACACACTCCTCCAGTCCTCGGCTCCTCCACTCCTCCACTTCTCGCCAGGACAGATGCACTATTTATACTACTTCAAGGATACACCACTAACAGACGACGACCATTGTATTATATAGACATACAAGGAACAAAAATAAATATAACAATACACATAGAAAGCCAAGGTGAAGCGAGGGAGGTGCCTTGAGAGCAGTGCCAACAACACACCTACGAAACACTGTAACCTATGTACACGTGGGAGGGAAACCACCAAACACGACAAACAAAAGAATGAAAAAAAACACACCCAGGTTTCAAGACTATCTCATAAAAGAAAATAATAGAGTTTATAATACATAGTCGCCCTCGTAAGGATTCACATGACACTAAGCTCTATATACAAGACACGAGAGATGAAGGTTTACAGATCACAATGACATAGTTAACGGAACACAGACCTGGGTGAGTCAGGTGAGAAACAGGAGGTCCAGGTAAGGCGGAAGAGTGAAGGGAGGAGTGAGAGGCAGAAAGAGAGAGAGGGAGAGAAGGGGAACGGGAAATGAATGAAGAGAAGGGAAGGGAGGAGGCAGGTGAGGTAATGATAATACCTCTCACCGCATCAGGTTTAGTGGGAAGAGCAACACTTATTCACCCTCGCGAGCCAACATTTTAACACCATTGATTGAGTTCAACAGAAACAGAAGCCTTGATGCAAGTGATGAGTTTGTCTGTTTTATGTTTTGCTAATATTTTTCTGCATCCATAAGTCATCCAATAAATCATCTATATTTTTTCCTCTTCCTCTGCCATTTCCTTTCTCTTCCCCTTCTCTTCCTCCTCCTCCTCCTCTACTTCTTCCACGGAGGTCACGGCCCCTATATCAGTGACTCTCAGGGTCACGTTCCCGCCCTTGCCTGGCCACGCCCACATCCTCTTCAGTGTCTTTTCAAAACAGCGATTGCCTAATTAAGGTGCCGTGCTAAAACACAAACACACACATTTTGCCCTAATCATTAACATATTAATTTTCTTGTATATTTTCATTCCATAACTACCATTTTAATAAACCGCTTGTTATTTATATTATTATTATTATCACTATTACAAACACACACACACACACACACACACACACACACACACACACACACGCGACCTTTTTTTTTCACCATAATTCATCCTTTCCCCTTTGCAAATTCCTTCATCAAAGAAATTTTCCGCTAAAGGTTTCATTGATAGAAACACGCAAATCTTTGCACACCACAGGCGCTCTCTCTCTCTCTCTCTCTCTCTCTCTCTCTCTCTCTCTCTCTCTCTCTCTCTCTCTCTCTCTCTCTCTCTCTCTCCGCCCCTACTGTTCCTCCCCTTCCCCATTCCGCTCTTAGACAGCTCCTCTCACGGCTCTCATTCTCACCTCGAAAGCAGTCATTACACGTCTTCCCCGGCCGCCAATTACGTTATAAAGACTCCGGTAATTGCAGCGATCGCTTTGCCATTAGCGTCATCGGGCGGGAGTGGTGAGACGCCTCGTGCTTCTGGACAATTATCGGTGTGTTGCCGCGAACAAACATTTCGCGTTTGCAGCTGTTATTTAAGGGGATTATTACTGCTGCCGCTGCCGCTAGGGAAATGCAAATCAGTGTCGCAAAAAGAAAAAATAAGAAATGACAAAAGAAAAGAAGGAGTCTTGTCTTGCATTCTTTCAAGGTCGATCTGAAGGTGACTTTCAAACATTATTGTATTGTTCGTTAGTACTATTTTTTTTTTTATTATGATCATTATAATCAATAATACTATGATATTATAAAAAGATAACACCTAAGAAAGGCGTGAGTTGAGTTGTGAATAATCCCAGCGCGGGTGTCGGCAAAATCAAGTCACTATTTTGCCGCGGTGCTCTTTTTGATGGTTGTGTATTCTTGGTGTGTTCACTTTACTTCATGGAAATGGTGATGGTGATGGTGATGGTGATGGTGATGGTGACGGCACCCTTTCCATAGATACATTTGCATCCAATTGAAGGCGGGTTTTTAAGTATTTATTATCGTCAAAGGTATAGGGAATATGTCCGGCATAAAAAAATCTAAGGAACTCCGTCACCCTTCCAACATTCCTCTCCAGCCTCTCGTTACTACTCTTTACAAGCCCAGAGTTCTGCTTCGCCTTCGTTAATGTTCTCTTTAGCCCCTAATTTGCCTGCTCCCAAGGTTGACCCCAATTTCCATAGTCATATTCCCAATTTTTTCAGCAGGTGGCGATCATTTGGTGAGAGAGGCTTCCGTCACCACTTGGAGGAGCTTCCCTGGAGGCTGGCGTGCCATCACCCCTTCCTTCATTCCCTTCCAACAAGTGTCACTTCAAAATTCCCGGTAACAGTGGCATGGACGGGTATACATGCTGTTATGTTTTGTTGTGGTCTGTTTTTCTTATTTATTTGTGGTTTATACATGTACTAAACTAAACTCAAAAGCAGGTTGGAGTATATAACTAAAGACGATTCAAGTAGCTTTATCTCATTTTGGTTTGGGGAGATCACATGCAATTATGCCTTCTCTCTGCTTTACGTGTTGTGAGGGCATCATTGACAGTGCCGAAAAGGGAGGTAAATGGAGGGTGTGTGAGGCAGCCTGGAGTCCCCAGGGGAAATGAGAAGAGACCCAGCAGACCGCCTTAGGCTACCTGTGGTCTCCAGCTCACAAGGTCGCAACGTGTATGTTAGGGTTGTTTCTCTATCTCTCTCTCTCTCATTTACTCACACACACACACACACACACACCATCCGAGTTCAGTGTCTCTCCACCCTCCACCATCACCTTGACTGTCAATTCGGTAAGAAGCCTCTAAGCCATCCACACCATCCCGCTTCCTGCCGCCGGACGCCCCTACCACCAGTGTTGTAAAGACGCCTCACAACTACCTCGTGTCTGATCAATACCTGCGACATAAAAAGTCAAGCCAATCCCGTCCATTGTAGTTTTTATAAGCAACCTGAATGTGTTTTTTCTTATTCATTCTACAACGTAAATCTCCCTTCTCTAAGTTTAATTATTATGATTCTTATTTCCATCATCCTTACTATTACTATTTTATTGCACACGCACACGCACACGCACACACACACACACACACGCACACACACACACACACACACACACACACACACATTCTAACTTCATACACGTAATAATATGAACGGAAATCTTTAGGGCAAGTACAATTATCTGCGCATATCATTAAGTCTAAAATAACGCCGCAGAGTGAAGCAATTTTTTCTCCTTCCTAACATCCGGTCATTAGTTTCACGTTAATAAATAAAAGATAAATAATTACTACACCTCACCATCTAGATAAACAGTCAGTCAGTACTAAAAAAAATATGAACAGTTTGAAATAAATCTGATAGAAAAGATGTCAGTTAAAAAAAAAAAAAGAGCATCGACAATATCACGTATTCGAATCTACAAAAGGGAAAAATCATCTATTTTCTGCCACTCCTAACCCCATCTACGGCGCAGTGACTCGCCCTGTATAATCTAAGGGAGCAAGAGTCAAGGACACATACACACACACACACACACACACACACACACACACACACCACACACACACACACACACCTGCCAGATCCTCCATCCCCGCCACAAAACAACTTCCGCCACGCTTAGATTTCCTTCCTTTACGTGCGGCGATTACAATCAAGAACCAAATGGCTCGAGGGACTTCCTTCCTCACCACTAACTGCCTTCCCCACGTGCCTTGCCTTCCCTCCTTCCATCACCTCATTAAACGCACACTCGCACGAACGCACACTTATAAAGACCAAAAAAAAAAACGGATACACACACACACACACACACACACACACACACACACACACACACACACACACACACACACAGTCTACCCACATGACCCTTAGAAGGTGCTACAAATATTAAGGAAAATGCACAATCACGCAGTACTTCCCTCAGTCACGTAAAAGGTCGTGATCCTGAGTTTGATCTGAGCACTGGAGTGACAAGTCATCACCACCACCCACGTCATCACCATCACCACCCACACTACACGTCAACACCACCACACCTGTCATCCCGCCAAACAAAGGGTGGTGTCAAGCCGGTTTCCTTTACTCAGTTTTTCCTTCGTCTACCTCACCTGTAACGCTCTTCCTCGCCTCCCTCCACACCGCCCTCCGCCCATTCCCGTCCTTCCGGCGGAATGTCCCTCCCCCCTAAGGGCACGCACTAGCTGACCTGGCCACTGCCGGAGGCCCCAACGAAGGACTGTCTGGTGGTTAATGTCTACAACGCCTCAAGCTGCTCCTAACCCACCTCTCCTGTCATCCATGTCCCGGTACCACGTGCGAGGCAATCTTCCACACTATTAAAATCATCACACAGACCACAACGTCCCTCCAACCTGCACCATAACACCATAACACCACAGACACTATAAACCACCCCAGTTTTGAACATAATGACTCGTAACTGACACTGAAGAGAGACCATAGCGATACTTAAGGACGTTGCATAATTCACGTGCAAGACAGCGTAGTGAAAATACAGTGAAAATGCAAGTGACAGTGAGTAATGCACCGCTTGGACTGTAACAGAGGCGAGGCGAGATAGTGGATCGCTTCAACATGCAGACAAACACGCCAAGCAAGGTATTAATAACCAAACAGACATCAGGACACTAGTAGTTCTAGCAACCCAACCCAACCTTCACCTGTTCGGGAAGGATTCTGAGCTGTGGCCGAGTTCAAATCACCGGAAACAAGACATTATTACCAAGACGGCCCACAGGTGTACCCTAGCCGGATATACCCCCAAGCTACCCAACATCACCCCCTCCTTATCTTCATCCTCTTCCTCCTCCTATACTATATTCCCTTCCTCTCTCTCTTCCCCCCCCCTCCACCCCTCCACACTACAATCAAGCGCTTTTCCCTCCCTCTAATTAAAGTCCAAGCGGTGATTATGAGGTTCTGGTCTATTGTTTGTTTTTTGTTTTGGTGTGTGTGTGTGTGTGTGTGTGTGTGTGTGTGTGTGTGTGTGTGTGTGTGTGTGTGTGTGTGTGTGTGTGTGTGTGTGTGTGTGTGTGTTGGTGAGCAGTCAGAAGGAACCAAGTCAAGTTAACCCAGGATGCAGCAGGTGACGTGAGGGTTGGATAAACACACACACAGCGGAAGAAGCCCTGCTCTCCCCCCTCTCCCTCTCTCTCCCTCTCTCTCTCCCTTGATACAGGTGTGCAAGTAACCTGTAAAAACCACACCAGGTGAAGAACAGGAAAACCAGCACATAAAAAAAAAAAAAACAAGACCAAGCAAGCAAAAGATATATATAAAACATCTGCCAACCAACAAACTATACAAAAAAAATTAAAACCGCACTTCAGTCATGCTTTGTGTATTTTCTTTAACACTGAACCCAACAATATGATCATTTAACCTTACGATAATATAACAGAAGGTCAGGGCGGTACAAAAGGACATAGGAGTGACAGGTTATAGCTTCTCCCTCAGTAGCAAGAAGCCCCACCCTGCCTTAAACACCAGGGGAGGAAGGGCAGGGAGGAAGGGCAGGGAGGAAGGGAAGGGAGGAGAGGATCAGGAGGAAGGGAAGAGGAAGGAAGGGAAGGATATCAGGAGAAGAGAGGAGAGGATCAGGAGGAAGAGAGGAAGGAAGGGAAGGATAACAGGAGGAGAAGAAGAGAGGATCAAGAGGAAGGGGACGGGAGGAAGGGAAGGATGACAGGAGAGAAGAGAGGAGAGAGGTTACGACCTTTTAGTGGTCCGGAAAACCATGGGGCAACAGTTACGATGCTCGGGACGCGTCACGCCCATGACACTATGCCCACGCCCACGCCCTACACGCCTTCAAAGGAATGAGTTATTTTTTTTATGGTTTGAACATGGTTAAGCCTATCAAAAAAACGAGAAAAAAAAAAACTGCGCAAATTTTTTTTTCAAAGCAACATTTCTTATCACAAGTTCTCGTACTATTTTAGGTGTTATATATTTCACAGTTTTTTTTGTGTGGTGTTTTTATCTTGCAATATGACCCACACACACAGAGAGAGAGAGAGAGAGAGAGAGAGAGAGAGAGAGAGAGAGAGAGAGAGAGAGAGAGAGAGAGAGAGAGAGAGAGAGAGAGAGAGAGAGAGAGAGAGAGAGAGAGAGAGAGAGCAGGAGATTGTTTACAGCCCCCCTAAGGCCACAGGTAACCCAGGTGATGGGAGTATACGTTCACACCACCTCGGTCTCGGCATAGGTTAGGTTAGGTCAAGTTAGGTAAGGTTAGGTTAAGTTAGATTAGGTTAAGTTAGGTTAGGTTAAGTTAGATTAGGTTAAGTTAGGTTAGGTTAAGTTAGGCTAGGTAAGGTAAGGTAAGGTAAGGTAAGGTAAGGTAAGGTAAGGTAAGGTAAGGTAAGGTAAGGTAAGGTAAGGTAACAGGCGGAACATACATACTCACATTTACGGTAAATACATATTGACTCTATATACAGACACCACATAGATTCCTACTTGAATACCATTTTAGGTTAGGTTACAGACGAGGTATTAGCAAGGTGAGAGAAAATGCATGACGATTATGGGTCACTATAGAAAGTAGACAATACTTAGAAATTATAAGGTCAGTTAACTTCCAAGACCTGTTATGAAAATATATATAAAGGGAAAAAGATAATATTAGTTCGTGTTTTGTGAAATCTAACATCAATTAGATTTTTTAAGTGTGCATGAGCTTGTGTATTTGTTCTCATTTTCTTTGAGGTGGTTTGCGTTGATCAGGAGGATGAGGACGGGATGGGACGCCTTGGTGAATGTGGATCAGCAGGAAATGAGTCACAGGGAGGAAAAGGAGAGTCGCCTCAGGCCATCCGAGACAACGATTCCACAAAAGTTTGAACACATCGAGCACCTGTTGTGTGTGTGTGTGTGTGTGTG